>JAEQML010050114.1:0-49052 GCA_016904865.1 Pissodes strobi | reverse complement strand
ATATCCGGTCTTTAGTAGCCAATATTACATCACCTCTAATTGTGTGGACGTAGTTACGAATACTTATATTTAGGGTAACTTAAAGTTTGTTTAGAATGATTTAGAGAGTCAACTATTCTTTGAAAGTAGTGTTTTTTTCAGTTTCGGCTAATTTATTACGTAGTAGCTATTGACTTTCTTCGTGTTAGTGATTTACTTGCGGGCCGTACAAAAAATTAAATCAGAATTGGAACACCCCTGTTCTAGAGTATGAAGTGCCTTTAGGGTAAGTTAAGTAAATTGGACTAATATCACTTTTAGTCTGTGGGACCTGGTACTAAATCGATCGTATTTATAAATCGTTAACGCAATAACAAAAATTATAAAAAAATACATTGTCTCGCAAGATTTTGACAGAGTAAAACATATTTCTTTTCTTATTAGACATGCTATTCATTGGCATAACAAGTAGGTGCACTGATTTCGAACTTCTTATAGTAAACACCACCATGTAACTCCCAAGCAGATTTTTGATAAGACACCGACCATCATGGGATATAATTTATTTTAAATTGGTTTTGTGATGCTATCTCTGCGAAGTTACTTTTCATTCATTGAATTATTAACTGGCATAATCAATAACAATGAGAAAGATTTTTTAAGTTAAGTAAGAAGCAATATTGGATTTAAGATTAAATAACATAAAGGTCTATTTATACAATAAAATATAGTATCTAAAAAAATTAAATTTGGTGCAAGTAGACGTTTGATTAAGCATAAAAACGTTTTTTTTTAACAAGGACAAAAGCTGAACCATTACAGGTTGCAAAAGTTATATGAATTCTGGTTTTCGGCATCAAAATAATTAATTTTATTGGGGCGCGAATGCAAAAAAGCGCACAAAAAGTAGTGGAGGTTATTAGTGTTCGTCGTAAAAGATAAAAGAAGTTTAAGGTTAAAAACGTCACACAAGATAATATGATAATGCACTTTACGTGGCAAGACATTTCAAACCCTTCTTTAATCAACTAGTATGCGCAAAGAAAAACACAAATTTCCCGTTGCCGCCTAGAGACTTTTCGGTACAAACGTAAATTGAGTTCTATCGAGTGGAGCATTTAAATTTTACCTCAGGATTCTATTCTGCCCAAATAGATCATAACTCTAAAAGAAAAAAATGCCAAAATTCTTAACAGATAAATAGGTGCAACAGCTGTAGATTTCTGGTATTATCGGACGGGACAAATAGCAAAATGAATACTTGAGGAACTAGAGGGGAAGAAAATTATAGATGAAAAATAGAGATGTACAACTTAAAAATATTATTTTATTGGTTTTAGTTTTGATTTGGTTCAGTTTTAATGCTTTTGTTATAACTTATTATACTTTTAAATAATAAGTATAATTTATTTAATTACTAAGAAGAATTTCTTCTTAGGTTTTCTGGAAAATAGAAATAATTAACTTATTCTTATTCTTCAATTCAGTATTGTGTCTGTTTCAAAAATATTAATCGGAAACATTTTATGTTTATTAAAAAATACATTCAACTTTTGACAATAAAGAATTTTGTAACAAGCAAATTTTGGACAGGCGACGTGCGATGTTCAAATAGGCGAGGACGTGACAACCCTGGAAAACGAATGGCGCAGCAGTAGAATCGAATCGGTGTTATAATATAATACGGAGTATATAGATAGATTAGAAATAAAACGTAGATATAGTTATTGTACGATAGCAGAGTCGACTCATGCCGTTATGTAATTATGACAACTGTACTGGCGAAGGTGTAAGGCGGAAATAAGAGTGGCTGTAATAAAATTGGCAAAATAAAACGTGTTACCAAAAACTAATCGTTTACAATTTCATATTTTCATACAAATCAGAATACAAAATTAGTATTTCCAACACAATGATATCAATATATATTTTTTTCTATTTATGCCCTAAATAATCCAGTGGAGATGTAACACCGGCTATTAGACTGAAGCTTTGAAGGCCTACGTTTACATCATGATGATAGAAATTAGCGGCACCTATCTTAAAAAATACTATACTTATGTGCAATTTTTTTATGTAAAGCGATAAAATAGAATCACATTTTTTAGTTAAGTTAGTGAGCAAATGTCAACTGGTTGAGCATTTTAGCTAAAGGGCTTGAGAAGCTTAAATATTTACAGCCCAAGCCACTTTATGTAAAATGTGTATTATGTAAGATATCGCGAAACACGAGCTTAGAAGGCCATAGCGGTAATAGATCTGCTTCAACCAATCGGATGCAGCCAAATCCCTCAATAATTTGTGATTTATACGGTCGCGACCCGAGATTATGATCGGATGCAGTAATCCAGATCAATACTCCATTTGAAGATATTTGCACAGAGTTAAAGCAGAGGTAAGTACATTTTTGTGTGATAAACAAATTAAATATAATAAACCTTAATATCTTGCTCTTTGTATTCAATGTATATTTCTTATTACGAATGAATTAAGATGATTAAATGAATCACATTAAAAGCTTCACTAAGTTGAGGTTTGAAACCTTCGTTAAAATGTACTGCAACACAGTTTTATCCACAATACCGAATCTTAATTTTCGCACTCGACGCGAACTTTTAGTTTTAATCATCTTTTGATAAAACAAAAAACTAGAAATAAAAATAAAATATTGAAAAAGAGGGTTTGGAATACCTATAGAAGCTTTTACATTCTAAGTGATAAGTTTGCCGGAATTTGACAGTTCAGTGTGAACTTATATAGTTGAACTTTTCATTTATTTATTTATTAGGCAAAGTTTACAAACACTACAACTGATAGTAATTACATGTAAAGCACAATAGAATACGTGTACCAACTAAAAACTAAATTAATTATAAATGGAGGAGACAAAACAAAATACTAAAATAAACTGAAGAGCAAGGAAAGCATGTGTTGCATTATGCCTTAAAAAAAGTCTTGACGCTCAAGCAATCTCTCAATTTCATTTATTTTCAGACTAGAAATGTCTACATTCCCCAACCTATTTGAGACACCATTACCAATCCTCAACATGCTATTTATTGGAGATGTGTTGTTATAGTTATTTTTTTTTCTGTTCGGCACACACACCAAAGGAAAATCCTAGACACTCAAAGAGCGGTGCGTGTGCGGAGCAGATGGTAGATGTTGAGCGCTGTAGGTTGTAGTTTTCGGGAAAAACGTTACTCGGAAATCCATTCCAGAGCGAGACGGTCCTCCAGGTAAAGGAGTCCCGTAACAGCGACGTCCTAGGTGTTCGCAATTGAATCGCACGTTGATGAGCAGCTTGTGCCTGACAGGTGATTCTATTTGGCACAACTCTGGGCAGAATCACAAGTGCCAGCTCGCTCGAACACTTTCCGTAGTAGTATCGATAGTAAAACTTCACCTTTCTTCGATGTTCAAGGCTATTAAAAATCAACTACAATATTTTGAAGAAATAAAAATGGCAGTGAAAACCTAATATTTCAATTATCTTCAAAATTTCAATTTCTTCTCAAAAACTTCGAGAAGTGAGATGTTTCCCGTATTAATTTTTGCCACATTACTTGGTGCGCGACTAACCTCATAATCTTAGTTTTCGAGACCTCAACTTTAACATGTATATAATAGCTATTAGATTATGCACATTCCTACTGTTCCCCAATCTGAACGTCCAAGACATTATAAAGATTAAAATAATAGAATATATTTTGAATAATCCAAATTGTTACATAATTAATAGCTGATTTCACCAAAACAGCCCGGATATGAGCCAAATTCAATTACGTCCCTTATTTCGCATCAATAATGTGATCTCATTAATTTAATCATATCTGAATGAAACCGCACAATGTAGAACAGCTGACGCAGTTCTGCTTGGCTTGTATCCAATATCTTGAATGGGGCTCCTTGCCAAAGTCCGCAAATAATACTCATAGTCGACAAGGGCTCAATATCTGATACCCCTTCCGGGGGAAATATCTTACGGAGACAAAGTTTATGACTCATTCTTGGATTGTTTTTCATGGCAAACTCTGTCTAGGATCTACGGAGACGAGGCCAGTGGCAGGTGAAAAACTTTCTGAGATTTTCCAGATACAGGAAATTTTTTTACGCATTTCTCATAAATACATAGCATTTGCTATTTCAGATATAAAATTACTAACAGCAATCTGTCTAACCTAGGAATTTATATAAAAGTTTTTTTGTGAGAACTAATTAAATCTTCATAATAATTAGATAACAAATAAAAATATTGTTCAATTTTCTTGTTAACACAATTTACTTTTAGTTGCTTAGTTTTAAAATTAAAAACCCATAAATAATAATAATAAGAATAATAATAATAATAATAATAATAATAATAATAATAATAATAATAATAATAATAATAATAATAATAATAATAATAATAATAATAATAATAATAATAATAATAATAAATCACTTATATTACAAAGAGAAATAATACAGTTATGATTTACAATAAACAAGTTAAAGTACACACCAGTGTCATTTTCAATGCAATATCAAATATTGATATAAAATCAGGCATCATTTCAGTTCTAACTCATGAGTGACTTAAAAGCGGAAGATACTGATTTGACTAGGGGATGTAGCCAAGTTATTTGTAAATGTGTAAATACGGGATCTTTTTATCCTAAATTGCACCATTAACTGTTCTGCAATTACTTTATTGAAATTATTATGAATGTATTCCCAATGGCATACAAATATCCAAATAGATATCAACAAACAGACAACAGTTAATGATCGCCTGTAAAATCACATGACCTAAAGTATTTTTTTAATTGCTAAATAACATTAGCTCACCTGATACCATGTCTAAGCTATATGATAGAAGGCACAGCTTAGAGGCTCACCACTAATTGAGTTTTGACGCCTTTGTGGAATGTGGTGTTTGTTACGCGTCAAATTTTCGTGAGGCAGTTCTGATGAAGGAGAGGAGTCATGCAATTTCGGGATCATGGTGATACCCATCTCGTAAACAGAGTAAAACTAATTGTTTCGGCTTTAATAGATATTGCCCAGCGTTTATTGGTAAATGTTAGTAATTATAAACTGACTGAGTTACAAGATGTTGCGTATATTCTGCTAATTGTCTACATTCTGCTTGTTAAGGATACGAACAAAAGATAGATATTGTTGTTATTATCATTTGTCGATATAAAATGTAGAGGAGAAAATAGTTATTTTCTTCAAAAAAAACAGAGCCGAGTTCGAGCAACCAGTCGAGTGCGGGAAAGAGACTTGTCGCATTGGGAACCTAATTTTTTTCTATGACCGCTTATTAAAATAAAAATACAGTAAATTAAAAATTAGCATAAATAGCGATAATTTTTGAGGTTAAATTAAATAACAATTTTAGAAGGAAAATTAATAAAATATATGTTACGATCAAAATTAGGTAAATTTTTAGTTTCCAGCACTAGGGCGAAAAGGGACAGTTTCGATTATTTTTCCCTCACTAGTAAGGGAATGTGACACTTTCGAAAGTAAAGTAGGTCCAGGAAAGTAGACAAAAGGTACGATGGTAGTAAAAATAACTATTTTGAATATTTAACAATTTATTATTTAACACAAGTTTTAAATTTATAATGATGGTAAACACAGATGGTATGACAGGCGACTCATCCCATTTGTTCTATAGATAACATAGAAGCTATTTAATCCAAATAATTGAAAAGAAAATAAATTTGAGATAATTTGCAGAAAGATGATGGTTACATCCATAAACGGAGGGGTTCTAAATGTATCCCCAATTTATTAATGTACTTATAAATACTTCCTACCCAATTCATATTTATTGAACTCAAACTTCACATTTCCCGGACTTAAAATATGTATTGTTTTTAAGGCAATGAATCCTATCTTTCAATATCTGAATATTTTGAGGTCCACAGAAATAGCTGGAGAAGTATGGTTGGTCATTTAGGCGTCCTAAAACCCTATCTTTTGAAAGATTATTTTCCCCATAACCGGATTTCTAAATAAGCCGCATCACATAAATACTTTCGATGGCCATAATCTATGCTACACCTTATATCGTTTTCAAGAATTGTATCATTTTTCAAGAGCCATAGCAGCAAATCCTCACTAATTGTGTATTTATTAATCTCAGAGAATAATATCCAGAAATTTGGGAATATTTACATTTAAAAATATTAAATTGCTTCGTGTTTATTTCTATTGGTTCTTGTTTATTTCTGAAGCCAAACGTTTGTACTCCATGATAAAGTAAAGATTTACTTAGATAATGATAGAGTAGTTCATATTAGTGGTAACACATTAATAGTAATAATATATATAAGTGACTTAACAACGGTTGTGTAACCACACAAGTATCGTAATAATGTTAAACTCATGTGTAATGTACAATATTTTATCTGCGCCGACTTAAAACGAAAAAATATATATAAATAATTTTAACGTTTTTTGGAAGGTACAAAATTGAAAGCCAACAATCCATTTATACCTGCTAAAATGATGTAGAAAAGTTTTTCTGCTTCTATGCTCTAGTTGACACATTACTACCGATACTTTAATGAGATTCATTAAGATACAGATTTTTCATTAAGGTATCCAGTTTACAATAAATCAAAATCAATAGATCAAAATACAACATTACAGCAATGTTCGATCAATATCAAAGAGTGCCATGACAATAACATTTTGAATGTAATAACGTTTAAATATTTAACGTTTTTATTAAAGGTACAAAACTGAAAGCCAACAATCCATTTTTACCAGCTAAAATATATGCAGAAAAGTTTTTCTGCTTCTATACTCTAGTTAACACATTTATTATTTATTATTTATTAAACATTTATTTTGCAATACAATTCAATTAGCAATACATATACAATAGTTCAATAGATATTTACATATACTGCAAAAAAGGAGATGAACGCAATTTAAAAATTGTTCAAAGTTCAACCCCTATAAACTAACAGCTAACAAAACTCTTACTAATTATCGGCTTGCATAAGTAATACAATCGAAAAGAGAGAGAAAAAAAACTATGGATGATTAAAATACATATGTTCTAAGAATATAGCACATTAAAATCTCATTAAATAATTTTAAACGGAACGCATATCAGCTGCATTGCACTGTACACTTATCGACTAAATATTTCTTGTCTCAATTTCTTTTTAAACATGGAGGGTTTTAAGGCTTTTAACGAAAGAGGAACAGCATTATACAGCCTATAAACATTGTAGGAGAAACTTCTTCGAAACAGAGCCGTTTTGAGTGGTGGTGGAGATATAAGACCCCTAAATCTAAGATTCAAGCTATGGACATCTGTTCTATATGTTATTTTATTAGTCAGGTAAGGTGGATTGTCTTTAAAAATAATGTTGTGGAAAAATACTAAGGAGTGCAGTCTACGCCGATCCTGCATATTCAACCATTCGCAATCATGTAGTTTGTGCGATACTGGATCATATTTTCTTATGCCATAAATAGGTAAACCGCAAACAACTTTTTTGTACTTTCTCAATTCTATTTGAATATTTTTATCTAAACATGGTCCATATAAAATATCACAATAGTTAAAGTGACTTAACACTAGAGAGTCTGTTAATTTTATTTTTTGATGGTGAGTTAATAAGTGGCGGTGTGGATAAAGCAATTTTAAGGAAAAATATGCCTTTTGTAAGTAATGCCCTACTTGCTCTCTAAAACGAAGTTCCGTGTCAATTCTTAAACCAAGGTTTTTTTCCCAATTTGTAAATTGTAAAACCCTACCCCCCTACTTCTATATTAAGCTCTGACGTTAAGCGATTCTTATAATTACTAAAAACCATAACAGATGATTTAGTTGGATTTATTAGTAATCCGTGACGTGCTGAGAACTCTGTCAGTCCTTTTAAATCGTTATTAATTAGAGCTTGCGCCCCAGGCCAAGTACTGGGGACAAATGAATAAAGCACCTGCGTGTCATCGGCATAAAAATATGCAGCGACATTTTCCATACAGGATGGAAATTTACTGGTATATATTGTAAATAGCAGAGGCCCCAATATTGAACCTTGCGGCACACCGCAACTGACAGTTTCTCTGGCCGACCGGCCTACACTTGTTTCAACATACTGCATCCGATCATTAAGATAATTTTTAATTAACATTATGGCACTATCCGAAAACCCAACATAGTTTAAAATAGCTAACAATAGTTCGTGACATATAGTGTCAAATGCTTTCGAATAATCTAAGAGCACCAGAACGGACGAAAGACCAGCATCTGATGAACTAATAATATCATCTGTAACACTTAAAAGTGCCGTTACACAACTATATCCAGTCCGATATGCTGACTGGTTGAGGGACAAAATATTATTTGTTTGCAAAAAACTTCTTATTTGATTATTCATAATCTCTTCTAGCAGTTTTGAGAGGCAAGGTAGAATACTTATGGGTCCTAGCTCATTAAAACTAGTGACTTTATTATTCTTGGGAAGTGGTGTAATGCGTGCAATTTTCCATTCATCTGGAAATACCCCTTCCAAGAGACATGAGTTAACTATGTTAGTAAGGATTGGTAGAATTCTGGGGCAGCACATCAACACCATTTCTATATTTATTAAATCCGCTCCCGATGCCAATGATTGAATATTAAATAGCTGCACTTTTACCTCGTTGATACTAACCGTTTGAAACATAAATTTGTCATTTACATTCATATTTAAATTTAAATTATTGCGGTAGTACTCTAATAATATAGGATCCGTTTGTTGTTTATTTTTAGAAAATTGCAATAAATGTCGATTTTTATCTGAAGGTTTAGACTATCAGGGATAGCTATGTTCGTAGTTTTAGATGTTATATTTAAATTTCTTAATTTCTTCCAAAGGATTTTACTATTACTTTCATTAGAAACAGACTCTAAGTATCTTTTTTTTTTCATTTTTTATGGCTATGTTAGTTTGGTTACGTAACTGTTTGTAGCCTTCCCAATGACTATTATTTTTTGTATTTTTGTATTTTTTGAAAGCTTTATCCCTCAGTCTTATCATAATTTCTATAGTGTCTGTTAACCAAGGTGGCTTTTTTTTATAGTTTTTAAAGGTGCCAAAACATCAAAAATATTTTTTATTAAAATATTAAAATATGATACTTTTGCATTAATATTTGAAATGTGTACTATATCTTCAAACGGTGTATTTTCCAAAAATTCGGACAATAAATCTTTATCAATGCGCTTTAGATTTCTCATTACAACATACTTGTTATTCTCATTAATTATTTCTGAATCTAAAAGACAATGTATTAGTACATGATCCGAAATATGGGGAACGTTTTTTGTCGAGAAGGTGTAATCCTCTTCTTTAGGTAGTACAATTAAATCTATAATGCTACTACTGCTATCAGTGACTCTAGTTGGAGTATTTACTATTTGTTGTAAGTTAAATGTTTCGATGCACGAAAGAAAATCTTGAACACTTTTATTTTCCAAATCTATTAAGTTTAAATTAAAGTCACCACCACAAACAACCTTATCGCACTCCATTGAAAACCCCAACAAAGAGTCCTCAAAATTATTTAAAAAATCCAAAAAATGCCCTTTTGGTGGTCGATAAAGAGATCCAATAATATATGCAACATCCTTAAATTTAATCTTAATCCACAGCTGTTCCAAATATTCAGTTTGTAACGAATCTAGAGTCTGAAATTTAAATATATTTTTATATACATTCAAACTCCACCACCCCTTGTAGCCCTATCAACCCATATAAAAGCATAACCTGTTATCTGTATATGAATTTCGACAACATCGCCTGTCAACCATGTTTCCGATATTCCAAGAATATCGAAATTTTCCTGTATCAAAAGTGATTTAACTTCTGCAAAATGTGATATTAAAGAACGGACATTTCAAAAAGCAATATGCAGTGATCTCATTCCTTCTCTCGCAATATATAAAAAATTTAACTAAAATAAGTAGATAAAGGTAATAAAAATAAAATTAATTCTATACATTAATACTAAGACTAGCTAATAATTTTTACTGAATTAAAAAAAAACAATCAAAAAAGAAAACAATTGTCACAATTTATTTGTCGTTGTATTTCATAATATCCTCCTCTGTTTTAACCACCGCCTTATTTCCATTTACATTTGCAAATATTCTCCCCCCTACAGTCCACACCCTGTCCCTGCCAATCCTTTGCCAACATCAGCAAATTATATTTACGAAGAGTAAGCTCCTCGACAATGACTAACTTAATGCCTTTTAGCTTTTTTTTATCAAAAAATACAAGATTTCTTTGATTCAAGGATGAAAACTGTATATTAATTGGCCTTGGTTTAGAAGGTCTTGAATTTTGTCTTTTACCAATACGATGACAGCGCTCAATATTAATACTGGCGATGTTAAACTTATCTTGTATGAGCCCAGAAACCTTACTTTTTAAGTCAGTGCTATCCTCAGGAAGACCATAGAGCCGGAGTTGAGTCAGCTTTGTATCCTGTTCCAATTGATCCATTTTAAGATAAAGTTCATCCTTTTCTATTTGAACACTTTTTAACTGCGTTTCCATAACATCAATTTTAGCTTTCAATGATACAATCCGCTCGTCTATTCTCTGCGACACAATATCGGCTACTTTTTTAGCAAGTGAATCCAAAAAACTATTGTCGTTTAATATTTCACTTAAAATTCCCTGCGACGCCTGCTTAACAATAGAGAACAATTCCGTTTTTTGCCTTTCCGTGAAGACCATTGTAAATAGTTATTTGTTAAATTGATTGATTTACTAGCTTCTAAAACTAGTTTGAAAACCCAATACGATAGATAACTTGAATATCTAATGGACAACACTTGCACAAAAAACTAATAAAATATTTGCACTTTAGCCGGAGATATTCACTATTTTAACCGGAGCCAAAAATAACGTTTTACTCGATGCGAACGTGCATCACTTTTTGTTACTACATTACTACCTATACTTTAATGAGATTCATTAAGATACAGATTTTTCATTAGGATATTGAGATTATAATAAATCAGAATCAATAAATCAAAATACAACATCACAGCAATGTTCGGTCAATATCAAGTAGTGCCATGATCATAACATTTTAAATATATTAACGTATGAAAGGTATAAAACTGAAAGCCAACGATCAATTTATACCTGCTAAAATCTATCTAGAAAAGTTTTTTGTGCTTCCATATTCTAGGTGACACAATACCATCTATATTTTAGTTAGATTCATTAAGATACAGATTTTTCATAAAGATATCGAGCTTATAACAAATCAGAACCAATAAATCAAAATTCAACATCACAGCAATGTTCGGTCAATATCAACTAGTGCCATCATCATAACATTTTAAATATATTAACGTATGAAAGGTATAAAACTGAAAGCCAACGATCAATTTATACCTGCTAAAATCTATCTAGAATAGTTTTTTGTGCTTCCATATTCTAGGTGGCACAATACCATCTATATTTTAGTTAGATTCATTAAGATACAGGTTTTTCATAAAGATATCGAGTTTATAATAAATCAGAACCAATAAATCAAAATACAACATCACAACAATGTTCGGTCAATATCAAATAGTGCCATGGTCATGACATTTTAAAATTAACGTATGAAAGGTACAAAACTGAAAGCAAACCATCAGTTTATACCTGCTAAAATCTATTTAGAAAAGTTTTTCTGCTTCTATATCCTAGTTGAGCGAATACTATATATACTTTAATGAGATTCATTAAGATACAGATTTTTCATTAAGATATCGAGATTATAAGAAGTCAGAATCAATAAATCAAAATACAACATCACGGCAATGTTGGGTCAATATCTAAGAGTGACATGATCATAACATTTAAAATGTATTAACGTATGAAAGGTACAAAACTGAAAACCAACGATCAATTTATACCTGCTAAAATCTTTGTGGAAAAGTTTTTTCTGCTTCTATATTCCAGTTGACACAATACTATCTATACTTTAACAAGATTCATTAAGATATAGATTTTTCATAAAGGTATCGACTTTATAATAATTCAGAATCAATAAAACAAGATACAACATCGCAGCAATGTTCGGTCAATATCAAAGACTGCCATGATCATAACATTTAAAATGTATTACCGTTTAAACGTTTAACGTTTTTAAGAAAGGTGCAGAATTGAAAGCCAACAATCCATTTATACCTGCCAAAATCAATCTAGAAAAGTCTTTTGTGCTTCTATAGTCTAGTTGACACATTACTATGTACTAATATTTTGACAGCTCATAGTTATTATTTACTTAACATATTTTGCTAAAGTAGGTACTTATTTCTCATGAAAATAGTTATTTCCATAACAAGCGGAGAGCGGAGTTTCAGCAAGCAGTCGAGTGCGAGAGAGACATTTTACTTTTTAGGTACCTACCTTTAAAAAAACAGATGACACATTCGAAAAATATTTCATTTACTGAATTTCTTGAAAGTAAATGGGCAGTTTATTTAACTATACTTAATCATATGCATCTTAATTCTTATTTAACCATATGAGGGCACAGCTACCTGTAATTAGTTTGGACTTTCTATCTTCGATATCTTTTATATCCCAAACTACATAAAAATATTCTAATCGAATCTTGGCCCTAGCGAATAATTAATTGGTTCCTCACTGCTAAGGGTTTGCACGTAAATGGGAATGCGAATTCTAGCCCATGTGGTTTCAATGTTTGGAAATTGCGCGTTTCACTTATTAGAGAAAAGCAAAACTGATCGAAGGGCTCTTCACGTAATAAAAAAAACTTCCTTGGTTACAAAAAAATAAAACATCAAGGCTTTTGTTGAAAAACCAAAATTGTAAAATACTTTCATATAAAACATCTCATGATACGAACTTTCTGGAAATTACTGTATGTATATTAGCTTTCAGAACCGATATAACGTGGGGCTCAGACATGGGCGTAGACAGGATTTTTTCCCAGGTGGGGGGCGAACCATAGACAAGGCCGCACTGGTACCAGATCGGGTGAGGCTAAGCCGCCGAAGGTGGAAAATTTTGAGGGTACCACTCCCAATTTTTAAACAAAAGTCATTAAAACAGTTAAAAAAAAACAAGGATTCGGCATCCTCTTGAATGGCATGGCATGAATCGTATGTTGCAATATGAGTCGGTTAAATTCCCCTGTCTACACCCACCCGCTCAGATTTTCGAGATGGTTTAGCAATCATGGCCACTTTCAAATAACAATCCAGAAGCTTCTACTTGTACTTATCTGAAAAAATCAATAATAAATAATTAACCTTTGCCCTTCAGAAATCTGATTTAAAATAGTAACATGTCGCAGATATCATTCATTCAAGGATTTGAAACCATGTAGTTCTCCATATTCTCCTTCAAAATTTATATATAAATTAATCAAAGCCTTCCTACACGCAAATTAATAGGAACTCTATAATAGTAGAGATTTTAATTATTATTTAAACCATTTTTATTATTTACTTTTCTTCATTTCGTATTGGAGGTAAAGACATACTGCTTACTTTCTGATTATTCATATTGAATAAAGTAGATAATCTTATACAAAATTTAAATTTATCAAAAACTGCCGATAAAAATTTGTTAAATTACAACTTCAAACTTCGACAATTTTTTATTTAAGAAAACTTAATATTTGCTATTCTCGCGAAACAACATATGCAGAATAATTCAACGTGTCACGGGACTTTAAAACAATCCTTATATCTAACCCTTTTTTGAAATTTGTCCCGACATTTCCACATCCTTGTGGATTTGTATTTAACGGGGCGTCAAAACAATCCTTTATGCACGCAAAATTGGGAATTATTTTGCTTGGCACGAACATTCGGAATCGTAAAAGGGCGGTAATCCCTGTTACTTGGATACGTGGTACAGGGGGGGTCCTGGATTATGTTTGGGGCGTCTAGAGTGATGTGGTTACTTAATTTTATTTCAAGCTAATCTACAGGCCTGGATTTTGAAAGATTGAAAAGAAACGAAGTATGGTAGATTTAGAAAAATGACAATCACAAAATACTATAAACTCATTAAATATCTTTTTATTAATGCATGCATCATAATCAACGATTATCGCACGCTGCAGCGTGCTTAAAATGATGTTTATGATGCGCCTACTTTTTTAAAGGTTGCTATAGAAACATTTGATCATGTCAAGTGTGACAGATTAATATATTCGTCAATATAGCCCTTAAGTTTAATATTTAAATCATTTTTGAGATTATGATGCATTCGTAATAAAAAATAGCGTATGATATACGTGTATAAGGGGACTTTAAAGCCCTTGCGACTTACAAAACAATCCGCTGCGCGTCGTGTTTTGAAATATGTCGCGCGTGCTTTAAAGGCCCTCTTATACACTTATATCATAATATACTATTATATAACATGAGCAAATCGAAACTTGTTTTTGATGTAGGAAATAATTATTTATATTCTCAATTCTTAAAATTGTTATTAATTTAAAACTTCTCTTTTCTTCAGCTTTGAAACAACAACACTTTTAATAAATAGGTGCAAATAATTAAAAGTTTGAATGTTAATTGAAGTAACCTTACTAAAAGCAGGTGAGAGGGAGAAATTAACCGTGTTTCGAGAGTATTTCTTTTCATAATCGACAACTTTCCGGCAGTTCAGAAACAAAGCGCCAGGGTGTAATGTTAAAATGTTTTAGAAGAATATTTAAGACAGCGGAATAGTTAATACTTGAATAGCTTGGAGGATAGGTGTTGAAAATTGCACTATAATAAAAGAGACAGAAATCAGACTTATAACTTAAGGCCTAAGGGTTATTCTGCTATAATATTCCATGCCTTTAATTTCAATATATCTAAAATATTCCAGCTTCACAACGTCGCACAATGTTGACAAAATTCAAAAATGAATGTCCGTTTGTATTTTCTCAAACGTGCATAAAATATACCTTTTAATGCGTATAGATAAAATAAGCGGTCCTAAACTTGATAAGACATGTTATCTTTTATTGCCAGCATACGAAGTTTAGTTGACCCCACCTGGCAAATACCTAAGCATTTTCCTCCGAAAGAAATAATTTCTGAGAGGTATTAAATAATGTGATATATGATTCTATAGGTATGTATTTTATCCTACTATCCTCTATAAGTATGTATTTTATCCTACTGTTTGTTTGACAAAGCTTTCAAAAAAAGTTCCTCAAACCTTCCCGGAGATTTTTTGTAGGTAATTACACCATAATATTGTGGTTCATTAGGCAATGAAGTTTTCTGCCCCAATCTGCCCCGTCTTAGTTTCACATTTCTTTAGGTATGACTTACGTAGTACCTAAACGCGTACTATTTGAAAAATGGTATATAAGAAGTAAAGAAGACAAAAAGCACAATAGTATTCTGAAAATTAGCACATTTTTAAACTTGATATTTCAAACGAAACAGAAAAATGTTTAAAGCAGCACAGTATGTAATCCCTTTTGTGCAGAAATGGATAGAAACTAGTCTAAAGCACAGGATAATCTCAGCCACTCTGGCAGAAACAACCACAAAGGCAGCGGTGGCAAGAGAATGTCCCCAGGGGGGAGGTCTATCTCCACTACTATGGGCCATATTAGTGGACAACTTATTACAAAAACTCTGCAGAAGGCTTTTACTGTCTATGATATGCAGACGACCTAACGTTTGTAGTACGAGGCAGATTTGCCAATACTCTCTCAGAGAGAAGCCAAAAAGCTCTCAATATAGTGGAGAACTGGTGCAAAGATGAACAGCTATCAATTAACCCAAAAAAGACGATAATTATTCCATTTACTAGAAGGCGAGCCCTTACAGGACTAAAACCACTGGCGATAAATGGAGAAGAAATACCTTTTTCCAAGGAAGCAAAATATCTAGGAGTCATATTTGACCAGAGGCTTATCTGGAAATCACACATCCAAAACCAACTCTTAGAGCCACAGTTGCGCTAGGAAGATGCAGGAGGATGTGCGGAAAGAATTGGGGCCTCAATCCCAAAATGACACTGTGGCTATACACAGCAGTGGTAAGACCAATGATAGCGTATGGTTCAGTAGTATGGTGGACAAGAACCATGCAGGCGGAGGCAAAAAGGCAAATAAGTCGCGTTCAAAGGCTAACATGCCTGTGCGTCACTGGAGCCATGAGCACAACGACCACTGCGGCTCTAGAAGCCCTACTAAACCTACCACCAATCCAAACAACATACAGGGCGAAGCACGCTCCGTCACATACAGGCTATCATAAGGTCACAAACCGATTATAGGTAAACATAATACCAAACAAGATAAGCTAAAAAGAAATCAAGGCAGATGACAACCTGGGATTGCCCACGGATAATAACATAGCCAAGTACAGCTTTGTCAAAAAGTTCCAAACAGGAATGATTGGGAAAATGACCCTCCAATTAGGGCAAATGTGATCTGGTACACCGACGCCGACGGCTCAAAAACACGGGAAGGAGTAGGAGCCGGAATATATGGACCAAGGACGAAAACAAGAATTTCGATTTCCATGGGCAAACTAGCGACAGTGATCCAAGCGGAAATAACAGCACTAGAACAGTGTGCAAAGGAAATTAAAAGAAGGTATATTTGCAACAAAACAGCAATTGCGATCTTCTCCGACAGCCAAGCGGTAATAAAAGCTGTGCAATTCAACAAAATAACATCGAAATTAGTACTGGATTGCCACAATGCTCTGAATGACATAGGAAGTCAACATAGAGTGACACTATCATGGGTACCTGGACATGAAAGCTATCAATGTAATGAAACTGCCGACGAAATAGCCAGAGAAGGCTCGTCTAGGCACATAATAGGACCAGAACCGTTCTGCGGGATAGCCAAACCAATCGCTAAAACAGCCATAAAGAAATGAATAGCAGAAGAATCCCGAAAATGGTGGAACAACACTTTGGGACAAAGACAGGCCAAGGAATTTATAATAGGTCCATCGGCCAAACTCAACAGACCTGCTAAGCTACGGCAGGAAGGGTGTCAGGATAATGGTGGATCTGCTGACGGGCCACTGCCGGCTGGAAAAGAACCTAAACCTCATAGGTTTGGCAGAAAATAGCGAATGCAGATTCTGCCAGGAGAAGGAGGAGACGGCATCTCACGTGCTATGCCACTGTGAAGACTTATCGAGAGTGCGCTCGCAACTACTTGACGTACCTAAACTGGAAGGTAATAGCTACACGACGGATCCACTATCAAGGTTGTGGGGTCTAATCAGAAAGACAAAACTGGATGAAGCTCTATAATATGGAGAGAGTCACAATAGATCCGTCGGTGACAAGTAGGCTCAAACACCTATCATGATTGTTGTTTTACTTTTACATGCAAGTGGGGTTTCGATGGTAACACAGCCTGTATAGGCAAAAAATTTGAAATTTCTTCTAACACTAACTAAAATATATGTTATTAACAGCCTTAGACCCCTTAAAATTAGTTAATAACAACTATCAAACAATTTGGTCAAACCTAAATTCATCTTCAACTTTTTATTGAAGACCCATGAAATTTTTTTAATAAAAGAAAATTCTGATGTCCGTCAAGAAGAGAAAGTAGTGACCCAGTTAATAAACCAATTAAATGTTTTTATAACTACTATTAATAACAAATTGTTTAACATCTCCTTTGAAATGCTGTGTACCATATTTGATATAAGTATTGCGAATATTTTATCCGAAACTAATTTTAATGCAAGACGCATTTGTGGAGCCACCCCAAAAGAAATGAATCATAATAAAGTTCAGTATAAACCCCCAATGTTCAAAATTATTGCTTTGGAATATTCACACTTCACTACTAGATTAGATTTTTCCACTGTCTACATATCGAATACCGTTTGCCAATTAAATCTTGGCAAGTTAAAGCGAACAAAAACAAAGCAGTAGTAGAAAACACAAAGAAAGTTATTCAGGAAAACATTTTAAAAAAACATGGGTCTTAATGGTTGATAAGCCAAAGCCGGGATATGGCTTTATACAAATGATGGAAATACTGCCACGCGATTTTTCCAGAATCAAGATCTCAGAGCTGAAATAGCAGGTATTATTAAATGATTAAATTGTAAAATTTCATTTAATTTTAAGAACATTGTCTTTTGATACAAAATTGATTTAATCAAATTTAAAGGCTTGTTGAACGCAACGCGTACTTTGTGTTTAAGTCATTACAAGTGGTATTTTATGCCAAGTTCCGTGCATAATATATCTTTTTGAATTTCCTATTGGGCAGCTTTTAGAGGAAGCTCTGGAGGCAAGGCACAAAGAATTTAGAAAAATACAATGGTGTAACAGTCGAAAAACCTCAAGAATAAATGCTGATACCGACATAATCACAACTCTTTTAATGACTTCAGATCCTGAATTGTCTGTTTACAGACATAGACAACCTAATAAACATGCTCGCTTAGTTTTCTGGATCATTTGGAATTTCCTTGAAGTTATCCGGAGAATTAAGTAGTGATACCGAAAGCTATTACGCTGAATAAATTTTGATTTAATGTTTGTACAGGGTATTCGGTTATATTTTGAACGGGGTTTACACGCTTTATTTTTAGAGGTATAGAAAAATGGTAATTACAAAAGTTGTAGGATTGTGTATGAGCCGCGACGATTCGTCATCCTTGAATATACAGGATGTGCCATGCGTAGCAGTGGTAAATATCAACTTTGTTATTTTAAATGGAACACCCTGTATACTATTGCATATTTGGATTTTGCGGAGAATTCTAGACATATTTCATGAATAATATCCTATACCTATCTTTTGAAATATTGACAGTTGAAAATCGAACATTTACCAAGTTGTACAATCTAAGCGGCTAAAGATAGAACAAAACGGTTTGCACTTTCCTAAATTGGTTTTTCATAAGCTATCGTATGACACTAACTTTAGATTTAACCAGAGGTTAACCGGAATTTCTTAACCTCTGGTTAAATAAAAAAAAATAGTGTCAAACGATAGGTTGTGACTTTAAAGACAGGAAAGTGCAAACCATTTTGCTCTATATTTAGCCGTTTAGATTTTATAGGCTATCAAACTTGGTAAATGGTCGATATTCAACTGTCAATATTTCAAAAACAGTTGGAGATAGGTACCTATAGGATATTATTCATTAAATATGTCTAGAATTCTCCGCAAAATCCAAATATGCAATAATATACAGGGTGTTCCATTAAAAATAACAAAGTTGATATTTATCACATGCTACATGGCACATCCTGTATATTTAAGAATGACGAATTGTGGCGGTTGAGACAAAATTCTAAAACTTTTGTATTTACCATTTTTCCATTTCTTTAAAAATAAACCTTGTAGACTGTTCAAAATATAACCGAACACCCTGTACAGTCGAAAAACCTCCAATATTGTAGCCGTTTTAACTCATTAGGATTAAGTGCCCTAAAATTCACATTCAGCGCTATATGAATAGCAAAATTGAAAAAAATCGATACCAAAATATTTGCCTGTTTCATTTATGGACTATACACATTCCACATACTCCAGATAGCACACTAAATCTCAAGAAGTTAAATGGCCTCCACTTGTATCGGTGACGGCATAACGCACTTCCTTCATAATTTTATTATTTTTTTTTTCAAAGTATAGAATAAGTATTGTTTTTTTTCTCAGTTGCTTTGTGTGAATTGGTCTAAGTTTTGAAAAACAAGCCTATAATTAATTTTGTCCAATATTCCCTATATATGCAACACTGTGCATCGCCAACTAAAACTTTTATAGAAACGCAACATGTTGTCAGACCAGTAAAATTAAAGGGCATTAGAGAAGTGTGAAAACGAACTTAGAATCGGAATGCGCGTACTCAATAAAAATTCAAACTCAACCCTCCAGCCATTTTACCAATGTTTTATATGGAATTACTTGACAAAACTTTCCCCATCCCCATCGGTGAATGCATAACAACATGAGAAAAGCACTTTTCACAGCGGGAAATGGCTAAGGAAAGGGAAATCATTCGCTTTTTATACAAACACTCAATATAAAAATGAATTATTCTACGATTTTCTACCCTTAGGGCAGTTTCAATGCCTCTATAGAAAACGAGGGGATGCCTTGGTTTGAATGGGAGGATTAAGATTGTACTTTTTCATATTTTCTGAGAAGTTGAAGTACAAAAAGCTTTCATTTAAGTGTTTCAAATATATAGATTAGCGAATGCAATGCAGGATGCCAACACATTTAGTGCTTTACGGATTTTTTACTGGATATTATTTTGTTGATAAGTTCTATCTCAACTGGAATTTGAATTTATTTAGAAAAAAGGGTGTATTTAAACAACTAAGTAAACTGTTGGACAAATAAGTGAAGCAAACTTTTTTTTAGGCAAATTTAACATGAAATATGCAATTGAAAAATATATCGAACATAATTTAGTAGGTATGAGAAAAAATGTATATTAATCAGAGGTGATGTTGTACGGGGTGTAAACAATAACACTGCAATTTTTCTTAATTTTTGTTCGTTCTAGTACAACTTACAATATTATTTTCGGTTCTTACGTTAAAATAATCCCTTGTAAAAATTTAAAAATATAATTAAAAAGTTTTCTGTTATTTTCGAAAAAATTAGAAATAAGTAATTTTTGTCAAAAAACTCGATTTTTCCACATATCTGGCTGTAACTAAGCCAAACTAATCCAAACTCTCCAAGAAAAATGTTTTTGCTTGAAATGGATTGAGCATATATGTTTCCAAATTCGTATTGCACGCAAATTACACAACAAATTTACAGAGTATGCAGAAATGTATTGAAGTTGAAGTTTACCTAAAATCTATTATGACATTGTTCAACTCTCACAATTTTTATGGAAACCTTCGAGAAAGTTAACAGTTTTGCCGAGACTGGCTTTTAACGTTTCTCGAACTTTATTGTTAGTTGTTTAGAGTCAAAATCGCTAAGATATGGGTTTTTGCCTTCTACATAAATTTGCACCCATTACACGGAAAACTTAACCATACAAAACTTTTATGGTTTCCTCAGAATTATTACAATTCTCAACTTATTTGCGTGTGCGTAGGCAATATTATGAGGTAAGAGAGTGAGAGTGCAGATTCATCGAGCGTTGCCCGATCAAATAATATTGCATGTGCGGAGAAAACGGTGGACGTTAGACTTGAAGCGCTGTAGGTTGTAGTTTTCGGGAAAGACGTTACACGCATTACAGAGCGATGCAGTCCTCCAGATAAAGGAGTCCCGTAATACCGAGGACCTAGGTGTACGCAGCTGTTGATGAGCTGCTTATGTCTGACGGGTGTTTCTGTTAGGTATAAATCTGGGCGAAATCATAAGTGCCAGCTCGTTCGAACACCTTCCGTAGTAGTATGGACAGTAAAGAGACAGGTCCGCCACTTTTCTTCGATGTTCAAGAATACCAAGGTCTTTAATCAACTCTGGGTCAACCACAAGACGGACTGCTCTCCTCTGTATGGAGTCCAATATCTTGAGCAAGTGTTTGGGTGCCGAGCTCCACACATGGGAACAGTATTCTAGAGATGGTCTTATCTGAGTCTTATAGAGCAGTGAGAGGTGATGAGGCGAGTTCTATAGAGTGCTCCTAGTTTTTTTGCAACTGCCTTGGCGATTTTGGTAACGGATTACGCCAAGACATGTTGTTTTCTACGTTGATGCCCAGCAAGCTTATGGATGAGGCCAGAGTCGGTATTTGTCCTGTCATTGATAAGGCAGGCCCTGCCGAGTTTGCTTTGTTTTTAAGAAGACAGTTAATTGAGTCTTTCCCGCATTAAACTGGACATTGTCTTTCTCACTTCATTCCACGATGGCATTCAGATCCTCATTGATGGCAGCAATCTAATTTTCTCGCTCGCGTTGAGATCGAATAGCGGTAATTGGTGTCCGCGACATGAATGAGGATATAGGAGTGCTGTCGTCTGCAAAGCCATAAATAGAATTATTTGGCCTGCCTAAGAGATCGTTGATATAGAGCAGGAATAGCGTGGGAGATAATATAGACCCTTGAGGAACTCCGGTATTGATTTTGAATTCCTCGGAGAGATGTTCATCAATACCAACTCGAATGTTTCGATCCCTCATGAAATTAGAAAGCCATAGAAGCAATGTTGGTGATAGTCCGTGTGCTGCCAATTTGATTAACAATGCGTCATGCCATACCCTATCAAATGTTTTGGATATGTCGAGAGCCACTGCACGATATTCGCCGTAGATCTCGATAGCTTTGGTCGACAGGTAGGTCACGTAAGTCAGGAGCACTCGCGTTCATCTGTGCTTGCGGAAGTCATGCTGGCGATCGCTTATGAAGCCTGCCTATTCGATATATTTTAAGAGCTATTCGTTGATCACTTTCTTCAAGACTTTAGACCGGATGGGAACTAAGGCAATTGACTGGCAGTTATTTGCAATCGTTCTTTTACCTTTCTTCGGGATTGGTTGTACTTGAACTTATTTCCAGCTAGGAGGAAAGCATGCAGTTCTGTATGCTAGGGAGAAAAGCCTGCACTGTGGCGCTGTTAGTTTAGCACGAGGGGGATTTCAGTAGTGAATTTGTGTACACTAAAATACCACTTTTGACTGAAATTACCACAAATTACCAGTAATTACCTCCAAATGACCACTCATTTCCTTTGTTAGTCCTAATTACCTAAGAAATTACCACTCAATACCACTTAAATTATCACTAATTTCTACAAATTTCCACTAATGAACACTTAAATTACCAGTAATTTCCACTAATTACCGGTTAAATTACCACTGAAATTTCCACTAAATACCACGAATTAAAGTTAGTTTCAAATTATGCACTTGATCTAAAACTAAATAGCATGTTGCTACGTAGGTTTATATTAAGCGTACGACCTTCTCGATACAAAAATCGAGCTCGGCACATCCAAAAACCCTCTTCAAAAGTATTCGAATCGAAAAAGTTCATCCACCTACGAATTTTTTATTTTTTCTTAAATTTTTCGAAAATTTTTGTTGAAAAAAATGCTTTCCTTTTTGGTCTCGGAAACAGTTAAAGGCATCCATTTACATGTTACCATCATAAAAATAAAATTTTCAAAATCATATACAAGATGGTCAAAAAAATTATATTAAAAAATATCCTTTTTCCAAATATTTGTGTACAGAAAAATCGCACGACCTCCGCGGTGCAAAAATCTAAATTGACAAACGCATAAACCACTTCCTAAAATGTTCGATACAAAAAAGAATCATCCTCCTACGAAATTTTAATTTTTCGAAATTTTTTTTCTGAAAAGAATGTATTTGTTTTTATCTTATAAACGGCTAAAGGGATCCATTTACATCTTACCATAATAAAAATAAAATTTTCAAAATCATATACAGGGTGGTAAAAAAATTATATTTATTAAAATTTTCATTTTTCCAAATATTTCGGTATAGAAAAATCGTACGACCTTCTCGATGCAAAAATCAATCTCGGCACACCCAAAAACTCCCCCGTAAAGTATCCGAAATGAACATGATCATCCACCAACGAAATTTCCTACTTCGTGGCCAAATCTGAAAAAAAATGCTCAATTTTGAGACGAGAATGATATTTTATCGAATACCTGCCTTACTGCACGTCCTATCGAAAAATATCATAGTAGCGTTTCGATCAACCATGAGAGGCAGCAGATGAGACGCAGCAGATACTGATGTAAACCGATTTAAGATATCTCTTTCCGCTACCGAGGAAATTGAGAAAAATTAAACCAGGTTTGGTGAATTAAAAAAAAAGAAACATTTTACGACGAACGGAGTACGGCACGTTAAAGTACCCCACCAAATCCATCTTTTGGCCATTTAGTTCTAACTCTTCGGTTTTTGAATTACAGCCAATTATACACTTTTTTATATATTTTTCGAAAATCTAAAAAAAAATCGTTTTTATCTTGGAAACGGTTAAAGGGACCCATTTACATGTTACCATCGTAAAAGTAGAATTTTCAAAAATATGTACAGGATACTAAATACATTTAGTTTTAAAAAAAAATTTGTCCTTTTTTCAAAATGTCTCCGTTATTTAGCGTTGGAAGTTTCATAAGAATCTTTCTATTCCAGGAGGGGTATCATTGACTTTTACACATTTTTTCCAAACATTTCATAATAATTGAGGTACTCGCGTCGTTTTTGGGCGTTTTTTTGAAAAAAAAATTGCTATAAAGGTACGACTCAAGTCCGGGTTGAACGCCGGCAAAATACATATTTTTGGCAGCAAGTATAAATGAGACCTTAAAAGCTTTAAATTCAGCAGAAAAAACAGGTCCGTTAGGCTAGCCCCCCCCCACCCCCGGTTGGAATTCTTTTGCCAAAATGCAAGCACAAATAAAGGACACATAGCACACCAATTTTTAGAGCTAGCACACAAACAGTTTAGAGCGAAAATGCTGTTGAATTTGGGGGGGGGGGGGGGGGGGTAGGTTAACGCTGCCCCCCCTCCGGTTGGATTTCTTTTGCCAAAATGCTAGCACAAATAAAGGGCACCTAGCACAACCTAGCACATCAATTTATAGGTACTTAGGGCGTTACTGGGTTGGAAACATGTATGCGTCTAGTCCTTTTAGGTTTTTTCTTTATTTATAAAGCTGCTGATCCATTGGAACGTTGCCTTTCGTTCGAATTCGTTTACGTTGCTACCCGCTTGCTGAAAACATTCCTCAAGACCGGACACACTTGAACGAATGACCTGAAATATTTGCATCGCTAGCTTTCCATCAATTCGCGCCCTTAAAGAAAACTGATATTCTCTTTTATACGCGTCCACACTACAACATTTCTACATTTGCGGCAAGCGGCAAGGAATTTCCTTTTGATCTTTTTAATTTACCGACAGGAGACAGGAGACGAGAAAGATTCGTTAACACTGCTGCCTTTTCGCGGCCTCATAAAATCGCTGACCGTACACACCTGCAAACGAATGGGGGCGAATCTCCAGCAATGCAAACGAATGGAAACTTCGTTCCAATGTGTCAGCGGCTGTAGGATCACTTACTTATGTTATTTATTCCTTGTGACCAAAATAGGAGGTCCTATGTTTCTTCTAGTTGAATTTGATGCATATTTAAATGACGAAATGGAGAAAAACCCTATATTTTTAATATGTTCCGATATGTTTTAGCCCCTTCTGGTGCTTTTGGTTAGTAGTTTAATCAACTGTCGGTTAACATAATAACAGTTAGTTTTAATTTATTTTAATCATTTTAACCAATTTCGATACGTTATACATTTTAGTGTTTTTGGTTATATTTAGTTAGTCACAAAAATTCAGTTAGCTTTGGTTAGTTTTAACTTACTTCAATATTTTTAATCTATTTCGATACGATTTAGTCCGTTTTGATGCGTTAAATTACTATTGGTTAGTTTTGGTTAGTCGTTCAATCAACTTTCGGTAAAGTTCAGTTATTTTAGTCATTTGAACCGGTTCCGATACGTTAGAAGCATTTTTAATGTATTTGGTTATTTTTGACTAGTCACCAAAATTCGGTTAATTTGGGTTAATTTTAACTTACTTCAATATTTTTAATCTATTTCGATACGTTTTAGTCCGTTTTGGTAATTTTCGATACTTTTTGTTAGTTAGTCGTTCAGTTCAGTTAGTTTTAATATATTTTTTCGTTTGAGCCGGTTCCGGTACGTTATAAGCAATTTTAATGCTTTTGGTTAGTTTTGGTTAGTCTCCGAAATTCAGTTAATTTGAGTTAGATTTAACTTACCTTAACATTTGTAATCTATTCTAATACATTTTAGCCCGTTTTGGTGCCAACCCCCATATGTTATAATCAAATTTAATGTTAGTTAGTTTTGGTTAGTCGCCAAAATTCTGTTCATTTTGATTAGTTTTAACTTAAATTTGTAACCTGTTCTGATACGTTTTAGCCCGTTTTGTGTTTTTGGCTATTTTTGGTTAAGTTTGGCTATTTTTTGTTAGTCGTTCAATCAACTTTCGGTTAGTTTGGGTTAGTTCCAATTTATTTTAGTCATTTAAACCAATCTCTCACGCGTATGACGTCATGAATGTGGCCAATGTAACATGCACTTTTCCACGATTTGAGGCCCTATACTGGGAAAACAGAAACATTTTTAGTGTTAAAATAATGCTTGTAACGCTTTCACTATGTTATTTTTTGTATGGATATAGTGGCTATTTGGAAGGATTTGATAAGTATTTTTAGTTATATAAAGTGCTTTTTAAAATCTGCAAAAAGATTATATTTAAAGTTTTCTTGACTAATATTTTGTTATCCCGAATATTCTTATAAGTTTTAAAGATACTTACGTAATAGTGATCACTGAACATGGAAAAGCGGATAGCACAGTAGCATAACATACATACCTGAAATAGATTACAAAATTGATAGTTAAAATGCTAATGACAAGAAAATGGTATTATATTTCTGTCGCATCCACTTGACGTACCTAATTGCCCGATCCATGAAATTGATATACAGTTCATGAAGTGTAGCCCAATAGAGGAAATATCTTATTCCATTATCTGGACAATTCTTGGATTCATCTCATGAAATGGAAATACTTTTTATCCACTTAATATCATTGTCGAAATTAGCGTTCTTCAGACTGATGTATATAATTTCTGGTGAGGAAGTTTGGGTAACTCAAACTAACCCAAACTAATAATATGCTGATTACAACACCGGCTAACCAGACTACTCTCTATTACACGAAGTGGATAAATTTTATATATTCATAACAGAAACCGGACAACTTTTTTTATCCAGATGCTGTAATATAAGACGGGTTCATTAAATGGAAAAAATGTATTTCCATTTCATGAACTGGAGAAAAAAATTTGTCCAAATAGCGGAATAAATATATTATTATTATTCCTCTATTTTCACGAACTGGATATCAATTCCATGAAACAGACCATAACACCAAGTTTGTGCGACATTTTCAGTGCATATTCCTACTTAATTGGCTGTAAGGTATAAGGATAACCAATACCTAGTCAGGGAGATATTGTAAGCGTAACTTATTTTTCAGGTATTCCTAGGTAATACTAAACTTTTCTCATATATCATCAAAACTGTCGATCAATTTTTATTTTGTTTTGTTATATTCAACTAAAAAAGTTATAATATAATTTTTAATGAAACTAGTAGAATCTGAGGCAAATACCGAACATCAAAGATGGTTCTATTTTATTGACTTTTCCAGCAAGGATATGTTTTATAAAAGTTATCCAATATACCTTTATTAACTAACTTAACCAAATTAAAAAATACTAGCTAGTGAATATGCATTTTAACCGGACTCCGTAAATAAACATTCGGAATCCATAATAATTTATTATAATTTATATAATATGATAATATTAATTATTTTGAGATACACAAGTAAGCGTAGTCGGAGTTGAAAATAGTGGCTATGCAATCTGAATATTGAATTTTCAACACGATCACATTTATTTCTTGTTCTCAACCGATTGGAATTAGTAGTATTATAGCGTTTTCGGTTTCAACAAAGTTTCAGAGTGATAGTCGTAATAGTTTGATAAATCTAGCTACAAGATTGATGGACGTGACACGTGATAGTTACCAAGTTCTAAGAAAACAATTTCACAGTAGAATCTGACAAATAGTAAAGCTCTGTGTGAAATAAGCCAAGCAAGTCTGCCGATAAGACGCTCAAATACTTACCTGAATTAAGCCAAAGCTAACTATAAATAAAACACGACACAACTCATAAAAACTTTATTATAAAACAGTGGCCGAGTAGATAATTCAAAGTATACCTCAACTGAAAATACATGCATACTTTAATAATCGGGTAGAGCGTACTTTTTTTAAGTTTTTGCACAGTAGACATTGTTATTTATTTCACCAAAGTGTCTTCATTAACATCTCTTTTCGTTTAATCTGAGCTACATAACATATACGCCAACTAAGGCGTGGCTTTACGAAATATAGGTTGTGACTTTGATGTGTCCGACTGACTAATGATTTATGACAGATTTATATTGAGGTAATAATAATTTGGTGTTGTTTTTTTTTGCAAAAATAAAGCCAAAGCGCTATTAGGCCTCCATTCAGATTAAAGTTAGATGCAATTTGATCGGACGTCTCAAGTAACATACGTTATTGACATTGCCCACATCACGGCCGGTCAAAATTTCAGACTTGTACAATGATACGCTGATATTTGTACACCTGCGTTACTTATAGGCAAAGCAGGTTTGGGTATAATTTACATGCGATATTAGCACCCAAGGACCAGCCAAATTTCACAAACAAATTCCAGAGAAAATTGCATCAGAAAGTTTGTACGTCTTTTTCACCTGCCGCCCCATCCATAGACGCGTTTCGCCGTATAACGGCTCGTCAGTATAGCTATAGGGTCAGCAGATGCAGATGAGAGAACGGTACTTGAGACTTTAAAAATCCCAGTGAAATTAAAACCAGTAGTGTATTGGAGCCGGCGGCGGCGCCATCTATTCGTAACTTGCTAAGTTTATCGGGAATAGACAGTATATATTATATAATTATTGGCTACTACTTGACCTGTGTATGTCACTTGAACCTAGACAAATGCATCAGAAAGTTTGTACCTTCTGAACTTTCCGTTCTTTTTCACCTGCCGACCCATCCATAGACGCGTTTGGCCGTATAACGGCTCGTTAGTATGGCTATAGGGTCAGCAGATGAGAGAACGGTACTTGATGCTTTAAACAAACCCAGTGAAATTCAAACCAGTAGTGTGTTGTAGCCGGCGCCATCTATCCGTAACCTGCTAAGTTTATGGGAGATAGGCAGTACGATTATACTATAGTAATAAAATTATTGGCTACCACTTGACCTGTGTATGTCAGGTGAACCTAGACAAAAGCATCAGAAAGTTTGTATCTTCTGTAGTATCTTCCGTTTTTTTTCACCTGCCGACCCATCTATAGAAGCTTTTCGCTGTATAATGGCTCGTCAGTACCACAGTATGCATTTGTCTAGGTTCACCTGACATACACAGGTCAAGTAGTAGCCAATAATTACTATAGTATAGTACTGTCTATCTCCGATAAACTTAGCAGGTTACGGACAGAAGGTACAAACTTTCTGATGCATTTGTCTAGGTTCACCTGACAATCCTGGCATACAAAGGTCAAGTAGTAGCCAATAATTATTATAGTATAGTACTGTCTATCTCCGATAGACTTAACAGGTTACGGATAGATGGCGCCGGCTACAACACACTACTGCTTTGAATTTCACTGGGTTTATTTAAAGCTTCAAGTACCGTTCTCTCATCTGCTGACCCTATAGCCATACTGACGAGCCGTTATACGGCGAAACGCGTCTATGGATGGGTCGGCAGGTGAAAAAGAACGGAAGATACAGAAGGTACAAACTTTCTGATGCATTTGTTTAAATTCACCTGATACAGTGATGCCAGGTCTGGTGAAATTTCACCAGATCTGGTGATTTTATATATAATCTGGTGACTGGTGAAAAACTTTTTTAAAAATGGCAATTTCTGGTGATTTTAAAACTTCATAGACTTTTTATCAGTTTTGAGCATTTGAGCAGAGCATTTGATGATTTAATTGATAAAATTATATTTTTAAAGTACTTTCTTATTTCCGTTTTTTGACTCAACAGCGCTATTTCCTAACTTTGATGCTGAGTCTGCCATCTAGTGAAAGCGCCGGTAATCCGATTTCCATATTCTTCAAAGTCGATAAGGTGTCTTTCTACATGTTAAGCGGCTAAATGCGTTCTTGTTCTTTTCCATGAAAAAGGCATATTTTTATTAGATCATATTTCTCTCTCCTTCTGATGTATGCTTACGGTGAAGGAGGTGGTTTAAAAAGAGGCATTATATTTGTTGCGTCAGCGTCAGGTCAGGTGGATTGTGTAAAGTACCTAAATAAGTAAGTTGAATGTTAAATAATTTATTGTTTATCGAATTTAAATAGTATTTATATTTTTTGAATTAATGTTAATGGATATTTACTCTTATTACTTTCTAGTTTGTACATTTTTACGATGTAAGTATTTAAAATAAAAATTTGTTTTGTTAAAAATATACGCCTTTTTATAATTCTTATTTGGGCATTTTAAGTAGTTTAAATACAACTTTATTAGTATAGGTACCCTTGGTAGGTAGGGCTAGGGAATCAATGATATAAGATTGTCTTCTTATAATATGATAATTGATAATATACATTCGCCATCGCCATAGTATCAGAAAATGTATTTATAATGGATTCTCTTTTTAGATACTTTAATTAAAATGTACAAAAACACATTTTTCCGTTTTTAATAATGCAACTAAAAAAAATTACTTTCTGGTGATTTTTTTTTCAAATCTGGTGATTTTTAATTCCAATTTCTGGTGAATTTTATTTTTTCGACCTGGCCAGCACAGGTCAAGTAGTAGCCAGTAATTACTATAGTATATTACTCTCTATCTCCGATAAACCTAGCAGGTTACGGATAGATTGCGCCGGCTACAACACACTACTGGCTAGAAATAATTCTAAGACATTAAAAATTGACATACCTACTTTTTACTTTGAAATCTGCCATAAAATCCATTAGAACCTTAAGAGAACTTCAATGAGATTTCAGGCAACTACATTTATAGATCTACATATTTTAACAAACGCCATGCCAAAATACTGGAACGCATGTTTCCTGAAATTTCCCAGAATGCATCAAAAGCTTCTCTCTATCCAGACTCCTAAATTGCCGAAATACTAAAAACTTTGTTTTGCAATTTGGCATGTTTCAATATAACTTGGATTTTCTCGCATTTCCAAATATCGTACGGACAAAATTGTTACAGAACTTTTTTTATAGCAGAGATCACGAGGCTTGCGAATATAAGATTGATTTCGTCAAAATTGCTATGCGTTGACTGGCACGTACGAATAAACAGATTCTTCAAACTGAAAATCGAAAATAACCAATTCGGTAATTCCAGCCGGATCGATGAATGTTTGGTTGCTCCGAGTTGTTAGTTTTTTAAGTTATAGAATAAGAAGTGGTGACGTGTCGTGTCAGAATTAGAGTAATCCAAAGCGACACCAAACTATAGAAGCCAATTTCAATAGGTATGTGTTCAGAAAATTTCAATAAAATTCTTTCATTTTTTCGACAGTTATACCATGTATCGAAGCGAAATACTGAAAAATCGCAGATTTGACGTAATAACTCGCAATACGAAAACTGAAGTTTTCACTTTAAAAAGCATAACTTGGTATTTTGGTTCGCTTTATAGCCAAGGAGCATGGCTTTAACACATTTGTTTTAAATCATCATGAAATAATACAGAATAATATAGGAGTTGATAAATGTCAACGCTAAAAAGGACAAGATTTGGAGACTGGATTTATCTCTCTGCAAATATGATAATTTTTTCACAACGTATCTAGGATGTCCCTGAAAGTTCACCAACCGATTTTACGTTCAAGGCAACCCATTACAGGTTAAATTCGTGATGTCATTGAAGCTTGTTGGCACAAATAGATTCTGGCCTAGTAGAACAATGTAGAGGTAAAAATGAAGCTGGTTATGTCATATTCTATTTTTAAGATGTTTCACTAGTTATCAAGGGTTGTTATTTTCATAATCTTGGTGGAATTGGGAGTACGTAGAAACACCTGGATGAGTGATCGTGATATAATTGTCTTGGTGAAAATCTGGCTTATGAGTGACTCATATTGGTAAAGGAGTTGAAATATACTATATACTGGACGAAGTGCAGAATCATTTCTGCTCAAAACCAAACCGGACCTCAGGTTTATCCGCTGAACGTAATTTTGTATCTTTTACCTATGGTCACACTGCGTATATTGCAGCGGAAGTGCATATTTCCTAAAACTCATCCCAGATGTGCCTGTATTAAGAATTGCTCTAGAATCAAAGTCATAGATGTGATGAATGCGAATTCTGATCATTGCCTTCTCGTCTTTGTCTTACTTTCGTTACCCAAGTAAAACATCAACTAATTATGTTTTGCATAAAGCATTAGTAAAAATGCAGTGATACTTAAATAAAACCTTCCAATGCATGTTTCCATTGCTCATTTCAACAGAAAAATTGCTGATATTTATTAGTATGCTAGTGCATTTTTAAGAGATATATGTGTAGTTTTAAGATTAGTGTTGTAGGTATTATTAATTAATCATTGATGCATCCGTAAAATGGTCAAACCATTAAATAAATTAATAATGTTTGGCGTCTCGAAATAAACATAAAATTTCAGCTTTCCTGTCAAGTAATTTGCAAGCGGCGTGATGCGTGATTGGTGCAAATACACAATATTAACCTGGTAATACATATGTGAGGTTTGACAAACTCCAGCTGCTACAAATCGTTCTCAAGGTATACCAAACATATTCAACAAGACCTTGGGGGGCAGACAGGAGGAGCTCCAGAAATTCCCGAACAATCACCGCGCCACCTTGTGTAATGCTTGGAAATCACACAAAAGACACGCAAAACCTAGAAGTAAAAACGCAAAAATTCACGCCCTAAACACACTATATGCAATCCTATTTTAACTTTACGCATGCATAGCCCTCCGCTCGCTTCGAGGCGCAACCAAACAAAACTAACCCAAATTTTAAAAAATTAACAAACATAACCTTAAAAAATAATCCAACATGTCTCTTGCCACCGATGAGAATCGAACCCCAGCCGCCTCTATCACAAGCTCTGGATCTAACCAGTGCACTACCAGACCTATTGAAAACAATTCACTACCAAGTAAAGACATAAGTAATTCTGACGGTCATGGTATTTTATCAAGAATACGATGGCATTCGGGTATTTTCGGAACTCCGTATGTCTACTCCTCAAAGTACATATTCGGCGTTGCTACAGTTCACCGTAGACAGTGAGTGAAGTTACACGCGACCGAATCACTTTGGAGTGTGCCAAAACTTATCTATGTACTCTCGTTTGTGGTTTTTACATTATAGGTAAAATGTCATGTCGTACGAAGAGGAACAGAAAAAGCTCGAAGTTCTGTGGGCTCATGTCGACGCCATCAAATCGAGAAGCTAGGACGATATTGATCATATCTCTGAAAGCGAGCACAACGCCGACTCTGAACAGGATTATGTTGGGGTTTGGAACCTTCGGCGCGATTTTCGACACAAGAACCGCTAATATCGAAGATTTTGTAACCAAACTAAATAACCGTTTCCCCACCATTAAATTTACTTATGAAGTCGAGAACAATGGCAAACTTCCATTTTTGGATACTTTAGTGATTAGGAACGATAAGAACACACTTGAATTTGATATTTATAGAAAAAGTACTGCCACTAACCGATATATTCCTAATGACTCCTTCCACTGCGACCAACACAAATTGGCCAGCTTACATTTTTTGGTACACCGTATGGTTAACTTTCCTCTCAGCAGAGAAAGATTTAATAATGAAAAGGAGACAATTAAGAATATAGCGAAAGTTAATGGTTTCAATACTAACTTAATAAATAGACTAGTTAATAGGCATTTGTTTAGAAAGACCATTCGTGATTCCACTTCTTTCGTCAATCAGGATGAAAATACAAAATATGTCTCGATACCATATAATCCTCAGTATACTAGAGGACTTCAAAAAGTCTTTAAGGAAGTAGGTTTAAAATTAGTATACCAAACTCAGTTCAACATTAAGAAATTATTAGGTGGTCCAAAGGACAAAATTGAAATATTAGAAAGAAGTGGAATATATGAAATTGGATGCATGGATTGTAACCAAAAATATGTTGGGCAAACTAGAAGATCTATACAAACGAGATTCAAGGAACATATAGCTCATTTAAAGTATGGTAGAACAGAAAAATCAAGTGTTGCCGAGCATGCTTTTGATAACAATCATAGAATAACAATTAAAAATTTAAAATTAATTCATAATATAACTGATAGGAGATTATTAGACGCATATGAAAGTATGGAAATTATTAAATGTAGGAATAGTTTAAATAGAGATAGAGGGCCTATTCCGTATAGTCCATTGTATTGGTTGGTCAAGCGTGACTAGTGGGATTCCAGGATTGGTTCCTTTGGTTCCGCTTGATTAAGCAAACTTTTAGTATAAAAGCGAGTTAGGTAGAGTTTTAAATTTAGTTTTAATCATCTCCTGATGATGCTAACATGGTTAGCGAAACGCGCGTCGAGTGCAATAATTGTGTTTCGGTATTGTGGATAAAACTCCGTTTTAGTCTGAACAGGATATCACAATAGAAGATGGAGTTTATAACGGAGATACAAACAGGGCGACATCAAAAATAGAACTAGAGAATGAGAAGGAAAATGAAAATATTGACGGGCCTGCAAAAAAAAAACAGAAAAATGTATCTAGAAAAAATGAATTGAAATGGAACAAACTTGCACCAAAGAAACGCGTTTGAATAAGAGCTCACATGCGTGCCAAAAATACTAAAAGTGCTTGTGAAACTAACCAATAAAGACTTATGGCAAATGAACTAGTGTCGATAAATGCCCTAATTCGATGACTATAAATCAGTCGCGGTAATTTGTCTTCGGTTCGATAACATCGTGAATCGTAGGCGATTACTAAATTAAAGCCCTGTCGTGGAAGATGTGCTTTCAAATAATACATACTCAACAACCCTGAAAAGTAGAAGATCAAGATGCCCGTTTCTACTACGTTTTAAACTTGGAAATATATCCAAGAAAACAGGCCAAATGGCGCTAGAATTGTAGCAATTTTCCAATAGATATATTCGAGAGGCTCATACATTTTATTAATAACCGAAATGTGAATTTTGATAACTGGTACACTATTTATGAATTAATAATCAAATTACTGAAATAGCATAAGATTACTCCCGTAGGCACGCTGAGAGAGAACAAACGATGCATTCCAGCACAATCCTTGACAGTCCAGAACCGAAAACTGAATGATCAAGCTAGGGAGGAGGCAACTGTGGAGAAAGAGTTACCAGAAATAATACGCTTCTACAATTTTACTAAAAGTGTAGTGAATGAAGCTTCTGCATCATATAATATGTCAAAAACTCAAGGTGGTTTTTTGCAATCGTGTTTTCCCTCTTGAATACAGCAGCCTTAAATGCTTTAGTGATACAGAGAGAAAGTAATCACTTTCAATTTTGTCAGAAGATTCTTCATAAAAATGTTGGGCTTTGAACTGATCCGGGAACACATCTCTGAAAAAATATAAGGATGGCCAAGATACCTCTGCAGTGCCGCCTACCAAGATGCCAAAGTTTATGGGGGGGGGGGGGGGGAGGGGGGTGTTCCGTACGTTTAAGAAGCCGATATCAGCCAATATAAATCATTAGTCTGCCTGGAGCATGCTGTAATGGACTGCCAAGATTGCATAGTAATCACTTTCAATTTTGTCAGAAGATTCTGTTGGGGCAATGCCCGTTATTTTTGGTTCTCCATAATATTCGAAATAACACACCACATTAACACAACAACTTACAGGTTTATTAAAACTAATTAAGAATAAAATAGGGCACAAGGCCTTCAAGTTATAAAATATACTGCCATTCGGCCCAAAATACCAAATTCAACTCTCGTGCATTATATGCTTAAGCGACTCTAAAAAACTCATTTCTGCCATCGCAGGGCTTTTTGTAAACAAAACTAGGAACCACTTTAATATTCTATCTTTCTCTTTCTTAAGGCAATCATTCTAAACTATTCTAAGCAAACATATTAAAAATGCAGTGTTGTCACTGTAGCTTTTACATCCTACATTTTAATTATAATAAACTATTTGCTTAAGACCTATGAGAATACAACATGCCCCCCACCTTGAAAGGGTGTCTTTCAATGAAATCATACAAAGGTGTAACTAATCTAATTATTAATTATCATTAATACATTGATCGGGAAAACGACATATTTGGGAAATCGCGCGGCGCACTTCACCATTCTTTGTTTTTATGTTCACTACGCGCACATTATTATTTTGGCCACGAAAAACTTCAATAATTCTACCTAACTTCCATTGTAATGGAGGTAAGTTTTTGTCCTTTATTAAAACTAGGTCACCAATTTTTGTATTTTCCTTTTCTACATACCATTTTGTTCTTAGTTGTAATTCGGAGACATACTCACAAGACCACCTTTTCCAAAAATGTAGAAATAGCATTTGTAAATGTTGATATCTAGACAATCTAGATATTGGTATTTCTGTTAAGTTTGGATCAGGTAGTGCTGTGTGTCTACGTCCAATCAAAAAATGTGAGGGTGTTAGAATTTCATAATCATCTGGGCTAGCTGACATAGGTACTAAGGGTCGCGAATTTAATACAGACTCGATTTGTGTGAGAACTGTATAAAGACCTTCAAAGGTCAGAGCAGAATTGCCAAGAATGCGTTTTAAATGTAATTTGCAAGACTTTACACCAGCTTCCCAGATGCCTCCGAAATTTGGTGAGTATGACGGTATGAACTTCCAAGAAATATTTTCATTTACCAAGCTTTGAGATATTGAGGCAGATTCTTTCCCTAAAAACTCACCAAGCTGCTGAAGTTCTCGGTTGGCACCGACAAAGTTTGATCCATTATCCGAAAAAACGCAATTGGGTTTGCCTCTTCTTGCTACAAACCTACGAAAGGTGGCAATAAAAGCCTCTGTTGTTAAGTTAGATACCAACTCCAAATGTATTGCCTTGGTCGACAGACAAATAAATAAGCAAATGTAACACTTGGATACCTTTGCTCCCCTTCCATTCCTGTCTTTAATAAACAAAGAGCCAGCATAGTCAACTCCTACATTATAAAAGGGTGGTAAAGGATTAACATGTTCTTCAGGAAGTGTTCCCATAATTTGATCTACAGGAGTGGGAATTGTACGAAAGCAGCTGATGCATTTATATGATATTTTTCTAGCCAAATTCCTGCCATTTATTACCCAATACTTACCCCTAATTGAACTTAACAACATTTGTGGACCAGGATGTAATAATCTTTTATGTTCTGACTCAAACAAAAGGCAAGTGAATGCATGTTTCGCTGGGAGAAGAATAGGATGTTTTTTATTGTATGAAAATTTAGAATAATGAAGTCTTCCCCCAACTCGAACAAGGCCATTTTCATCTATAAAAGGATTCAGTCGCTGAACTGACTTCGATCTAATTTCAGGTTTATCGTGAATGCATACAAGTTCTTGATCAAAACACTCTTGCTGAACTATTTTTATTAAAACCAACAATGAGTTCCTAGTGTCGTCTAAACAAAGAGAACTCCTTAGTGTAGGTTTATTCAACTTCAAGATATTTCCAAAGCGAAGACAGTAAGCAACGGTTCTAATAAGACGATTAAAATCGCTAAAGTTATGAAAGGGAAAGTCATTTTTAGTTACCACGATCTCACAAATATCTTTTTTCTTTTTACGTTCTGGTATGTTTTCAGAATACAGAATTTTATCATTCGCCCAAAGATGTTCTTCCTGCCACAAAAAATCTGGACCCTGCCACCATGTTTTACAAGTTATAATTTTATTAGGGGATAAACCACGCGATAGTAGATCAGCTACATTATCATCTGATTTAACATACCTCCAGCTATCAATGTTGGTCAAATTCTGAATCTGACAAACCCGGTTTGATATAAAAGTCTGTAGAAGACTTGGACACATTCTTAACCAACAAAGAATCACTGTTGAATCACACCAAAGAAATATATTATTGAAATGCAGTTCCATAGAATCCATTACCTTTTTTAATAATTTAGCCAATAGCAGAGCTCCACATAACTCTAACCGTGGGATTGTTTGGGTTTTAAGAGGAGCCACCTTAACTTTGGAGCACAATAGAGAAACTTGAATGTCATTATTAGTAGAAAAACTTTTTAAATATATGCACGCTCCATATGCATCGCATGACGCATCAGAAAACCCATGAATGTCAATTCTTGCAGGGTCTTTTAGAAGTGCATGTCGGTTTATAGATAAATTATTTAAGTTATAAAATTGATCTTTTAGTTTTTTCCACTTTGAGTCCAAGTCCATTGGCAATGTTTCATCCCATGATACTTTTAGGGACCATAATTTTTGCAAAAGAACTTTAGCAATTAGGATACATGGACCTAGAAGTCCAAGTCGGTCAAAAATCCGTGATATATCAGATAGAATAATTCTTTTGCTAGTTTTCGTAGAAGTAGAAAAATTGATGCTAAACCTCAAGTTACCTAATTTGAATGACCAAAACAATCCCAACGTTTTATGTTGATCTTTCTCACCAAAATGAATATTCATTAAATTTATGGAACAAGGATCCTCGAATGTCTGAGTGACATCAGGATCATTTGACACCCATTTTCTTAATTCCATACATCCAGTTTTTAAGATACAATCTACATTTTTACACAACTCCAAAGCCCTTTCAGTATCACTTGACCCAGTCAACATGTCGTCAACATAGAAGTCCTTTAATATAACATTGGATGCGAATGGAAAGGTCTCTGAATTTTTTAAGCCAAGCTCCTTTAAACACCTTATGGCTAGGTATGGAGCTGACTTAGTACCATAGGTTACTGTGTTTAATTTATACTCATTTATTTGACCATCAGGTTTGGGCCTCCACAAGATCTTTTGCAGTGACCTTTGAGAAGGATCCACCAAAATCATTCTATACATCTTAGCCACATCTGCACACACAACCACATTGTGCTTTCTGAACCTTAAAAGAATGGCAAATAACTCATCTTATAAATTTGGACCAGTATACTGAATGTCGTTAAAAGATACACCTGTGTCAGTTTTTGCTGATCCATTGAACACAACCCTCAACTTTGTAGTCGTGCTATGTTCACTAAGAACACCATGATGGGGTAGGTAATAAGAGATTTCGTCTTCAGATGATTTTTCTACCAATGACATATGTCCCATGCTTCTATATTCCTCCATAAATGCCACATACAATTCTCTCATATTAGAATTTTTAAGAAGTCTTTTTTCCAACGATAAAAACCTATTCAAAGCATACTGATTAGAATCCCCAAGTTTATCTGGTGAGTCGGCCAGTGGAATTTTTACAATAAACTTCCCTGATGCATCGCGAGTTGTTGACCCAGTAAAAAGCTTTTCACACTCCATATCTTCCCTTGAAATAACCTTATTTTCAAGTGGCAGCTCCTCTATTGCCCAAAATTTTTCAAGTTGTGCTTGAATAGTCGAATTTACTATTAGATTACAGTTTGAAATTTTCGAGTTCATAATAATATTAGGAATTATTGATCCAGTAGCAATCCATTCAAGCCTTGTTTTTTGAAGGACTGGTTGATTCTCACCTAATGGTATTTGTCCAACACATAACAATCTATAAAATACATCAGCTCCAAGTAGCATATCAACTTTACCAGAAAAGCCAAAGGATGGATCTGCAAGCTTAATATGAGGTGGGATGTTAAAGGGCATATTTAAATTTTCACTTGGAATAGAACAATTTATATAAGGAACGACCAAACAATTTATCTCCAATTTAAAGAAATAATGTAGTGAATTAATTTGTAATGAACATTTCTTTTTTATATTCGACACAGTCTGATTGATACCAACTATTGAAATGTCAATATCTTGTGTAGGAAAACCTAATTTTTTACTTGCTTCCAAAGTAATAAGATTAGACTGAAAACCATTGTCTAATATTACTCGCAAAGTCTGATGCTTACCGTAAGCATCGCAGACTTGAACCAAGGCAGTTGACAACAACACTTCAGGCCAAGCATTGCTGTTATTAGAAAAAACAGATTTTATTTGAACTATTGGTTGATTATTAATATTAGAACCATCAGGGTCATTAGGTTGATTTCTTGAAGTATCTTTATTGTTAGGATTCGCATCCATTTTATTATCATAGTGCAACAATGTATGATGTGTATAGCCACACTTCCTACATTTAGTCGACTCACATTCTTTGCTAGTATGACTACCTTTATGCAAACAATTCAGACACAAACCCAAACTCTTTGCCTTTTCATACCTCATTTTTACAGTTAATTTTAGAAAATCTGAACAATTTGTTATAAAATGTTTGTCTTTACAATAAGAACAAACAATATTTATAGCCATCCATGCTCTTATGTTCCAGTTTTTTAAAATTGTTCTCACCTCTCCACACATCCCTATGGCCTCCCTTCGGTTTGTTTTTCTCCAAAGCTCCTCAATCCTAGATTTTAAAAATGTCTTGAACTCATCCAAACTTGGTAGCCTATCACGGGGCTTTTTTTCTTCCCATACTCTCTGAGTGGTCGAGTCCAGCTTACCACTTACTACGAAAATAACTATTGGATCCCAATTGTCTGTTTGAATACCTAGTTTACCTAACACATGTAAATGTTTTGTTATATTGTCTACAATGCTACGTACATCGCTATATGTTTCTTTACTCATAGAAGGTAGATTAACAAGGAGTTTAAGATGTTCATTCACCAATACTGCTGAATTGTCATATCTTTCAGAAAGCATATCCCAAATAACTGAATAATTAGAGGCTGTCATGTCAACAAGATGAATTACTTGTTTGGCTTCGCCTTCTAGAGCACCCTTTAAAACATATAATTTTTCCATATCACCAATCGAATTATTTGAATGAATCAGAGAAACAAAGGTATCCCTAAACTCTAACCAATTTTCCGAAGTGCCATTAAACTTCGGAATTGGTATTGCAGGTAACTGAGGCCTAGCAATAATATTTCTCGCCTCTGAAGGTGCCACCGAAGGTACAGGGCTGGAAACATTTGAATTATTGTCCACAAGATCTAATGGTTGATTAACGTCCAAAACGGTTCTATATAATGCCACGGTTTTGAAATAAGAGTCATAAAATGCTTCCCATTCCCCTTCTTCAGCAACCAACTTATCTAGAGGAACAATCTCCTCAATTTGACTCTGAACCTCATGGAAGTTATCCACAAGACCCACCAACTGTTCTAATCTTACCTCTACCTCATGTAATGTTTGTTTATTAGGTTTTATGTCTACTAACTTAATTATAAAATTATAAGCCGAAGTAACTCTGCCCTTAAGGACAGCGCGCTGTCGTTTTAGCTTAGGTTCTAATTCTGCCATATTTAATATCTACCAAATATTTCACCAAATTGAAATTAAATCAATAAATGCGTTCATAACAAAATGCCAAACCAATAAAAAATCTGTTTTAAAAAATATGTAATAACTAAATAAAAGAATAAAAATAACTTACAATATTTGGTCCATTACAATAGATTTTTATTAAATACCATTACCATTCAACACTGCCACTTTGTTTGTTTACGTTCTTAAAATCAAAACACCAAATTTATTACCGACCAGCCGATAAGCTACGTCGATCCACTAAGCACTAACACTGTCCTTGAAGTACGGCGAACAAAGAAATACCAACTTCCCTAAACATCCAAATCCAAGCTAAGATGCGTTTTATGTTCCAATTGCCATAGATTATTAAACAAGGTTATTTACTAACTATGCATCCAAAATTAGTATTGTGTATATTGTGTATTGTTTTCCAAAGCCAAACCAAAAGACAGTAGTTTTCCACAGGTTGTTTCGTATTTTTCATCACCAAAATCCGGTTCGAAGGACCATTTGTTGGGGCAATGCCCGCTATTTTTGGTTCTCCATAATATTCGAAATAACACACCACATTAACACAACAACTTACAGGTTTATTAAAACTAATTAAGAATAAAATAGGGCACAAGGCCTTCAGGTTATAAAATATGCTGCCATTCGGCCCAAAATACCAAATTCAACTCTCGCGCATTATATGCTTAAGCGACTCTAAAAAACTCATTTCTGCCATCGCAGGGCTTTTTGTAAACAAAACTAGGAACTACTTTAATATTCTATCTTTCTCTTTCTTAAGGCAATCATTCTAAACTATTCTAAGCAAACATATGTTTAAGAAGCCGAGATCAGCCAATATAAATCATTAGTCTGCCTGGAGCATGCTGTAATGGACTGCCATGATTGCATGCATTCAGGTAGGGACTATTTTTTTTAACGTAATAAAAGATTACTCTTCCATGCTTAGTTAATTTTAAAAGTGTCCAATTTAGGATAAACCTCCCAAAGAACATCGTAAAATTTGTGGGTTTATAACGTGAGATTTGTCGTGATTCACCCATACTTAATGTCATTTCAGGAGTTCTCGTCAATAACCTGCAGAACTTTTTGTGTTCCCTTATTAGAAGTTTTCCATTTATGATTGGATTTTCCGATTTTGGGTTATAAGGTTTTATTTTATTTTTCTCCGGAGAATTATCTATTTTTAGTGCTTTTGAATAACGCCATTCTAATCGTTTCTTTTATGTTTAAATGGTTCTTAGATGATCGTGTAAAACCATGAAATGAAAAAAAAATTAAAAGCTGCTAAAAAGTGTTTTCCTATCATGTGCGCAAAGCGATATTTTTCCGCACGCGACTGATGTTGACCGAACGACTCGAAGCGGAGTTCGGTCAAACAGTCGAGTGCGGAATAGTCACTTTGCCCAAGTGTTAGGAACAATATTTTTTTCTACGAGCGCGGTCTAAACAAGCACATAATAATAATGACCCGTATTTAAATAAAAGAAAAAGTATGTCAATTTTGTGATACTTCATTTTACACCTAGATTTGTTTAAAATCTGTCAATCTGACAATTATAAGCATTGTTGCTTGACATAATTTTTACTACTATACCGAGGATTTCAAAATATATGGCTTTTGGTTTAAGTTACATTATCGCGAATTACGGAAACTTTTAGGGAAAAGAGTATAATTATGACTTAAAACGGTTTCTTATGTTGCATAAAAAGTCCAAAAGTGTAAAGTTTCTAAAAATATATGATCATTTTCTCGTCTCTGGTGATTTTAGAGAATTTTACTTTCCCGCACATTTTCCCGCATAGCGTGCGGGAAAGTACTACTTCGCGCACTGAGTAGCGTGCGCAAAGTGGCTACTTTGTAGAAAAACACTTATTTTGATTTTTTTAGAAGGTGTGGTTTGTCACACCCCACATCACCTGATGAAAACAAATCGACATATGTAACGCAGGGTTAAGAGACGCGTAGAAAAACAAGTAGACTACAAATATGAGGTATCATTTTGTGATTTTACATACACACACATAGATACCCAGTCACCATTTTACTCAAAATTTGTTTTCCGATATTTGAGCTCGTTTTGTGAAAAACAATCACAATTTTTTCTTAAACAATACTCTTCCTCGTCTCATGTGAGGCCATGTAAAATTGATACATAGTAGAGAGGGGTGAGAGGCTTATCATAGCGAAATTAATTTTAGATGGAGAAATATTAATTTGATTAGAATCCATAACCATTAAAACAAATTATCATGGCATATTTCTCATTTACAACCTAACCATGCCTCTTCATAACTTAAATCTATGATTTATATGTGATATTTTAAGTTTCTTAAATGTTATATTAACAAATTATATTGGGTCGTCTACAATTAACTGGTACCTATGATATTTAACGAAGCGTTTAATTTAATAAAAATATATCTGGTTCCATTGATTATATTATTTGTTGAAATGCAAAAACCGTTGTGCCATTAGATAAGTCTATCAAAATAATGGTTCAAACGCTAACTATATTTGTTACAGATAACCTCCCTTATCTACGAAAGATTAAGTTAATATCCGAAACATTAAGACATTGCTCAAGTTAGTAAATATTCAACCTACAAAAACAATGGCTGATAAATTTTTGAGTTTAGCAGACTGCAATAAAGTGGTAAAAAAATATCTTAATAATGAACATTTCGCGGTAGTGCATATCAAAATTAAGCAGTTTTTCGATGAAGTCAACGGCTTTCTAGGTGAACACCTGCTATTGCTGATTGAAGTACGTTTTCAAGGGGAAAATAAAAAACTAAGATTCTTCATGAAAAGATTTCCTTTTGAACATGCTATGCAGAGCGACTTTCTGAAATCGATGAACGGCTGGCAGAGAGAAATATATTTTTTCGAAACATTTCTTCCAAATCTGAAAAACAATCTACCAAAATACCAGCTGGATTTTGTGCCTCAGTGTCTTCTTGGCAAGCCGGATGATATTATGGTTTTCGAGGACTTAACCATGAAAAACTACGATCTGCCCAGACAAGCAAGCTCGAATCTATTGGATAAAGAACATATATGTTTGGTGTTGGTAGCGTTAGCAAGATTGCATGCTGGAAGCTTAGCATACGAAGAATTTAGATCCAGAGACCTTGGAAAACCTTTTAGATTATTCACCGGTGAAGAAGATTTGGTGAAGGAACCATTAATACGAAAAGAAGAAGGGTTTCTGGGATACGACTTCTTTCAAGCATCCGCTAAAGGATTGAGTGCTCTTATAAATAAAGTGCATCGACGAAGCGATGTAACTCTAGTGGAAGTTCAACGAAAATTTGACGTTTTGGTGGAAAATGCTCTGCAACTAATGTTTCCTCAAAACAATTTCCGGAATGTTTTGGCACACGGAGACCTCTGGGCAAAAAATGTTATGTATTCCTACGAAGGAGTTTCTACAATACCCACTCACGTCATTCTAGTCGACTTCCAGCTTCTGAGGTACCACGTCCCTGCCCATGACGTCCTTTTGTTTATTTCCCTAACAACCAACCAAGACGTTAGGAAAAGGCACTTCCACTTTTACTTAAAATATTACCATAACTTCTTGGTCGAGGAGCTCAAAAAAGTTGGCATTAATGCTGAACAAATTGGCATGTCCTATGAAGATTTTTTGAAGTCAGTCAGCTTTATTTTGCCTGAAATAAAAATTCAAGGACCCCTTCAAAGGTTGCAACAATGCGGTAGTAAGGAATTCTATACGAATCTTGTAAAAGATAAAGAAGCATTCAAGAGGTTTATTTTTGGAGACAAAACTCCTTTTGCTCTGCAATTGTTCGAAACTGATACAAACTTCAGGAATCTTTTAACAGAACCTATAGATGAAATAATTGAGGCTGCTTTGTATCCCAGAGTTTTTAGAGAAGACTGTTACAGGATTTTAGAAGAGGAGCTGGGAAATAGTGAGTACGAGCTAGAAACCTATAAAGTGGTGAAAAGTAATGAAAGTGAATATTTATTTGAATTAGAAATGCATGTGACGGAGAGAGATGAGAAAAATATTTTAAGATATTTGGTAAGAAGTGAACCATTAGATTTTACACGGGTTGTTAAGAAATTATCATAATTAGCGAAATAAAGAATAAATAAACCAATAACTAGTTTGGATATATTTGTGTATTGAATAGCATATTATATTCTATTAGAATATAATATGTAATGTATATATTAATTAGTTTATTATATTGTATTATTTTATTGAATTATATTGAAGAATTAAAAAATAATAGATTTATTGTTAATAGATAATCAATCTCAATACAAACAGAGCTGTTATTTTTTTAATAATCATACTTATGATTTGATTTGATAAGAATTAAGTGCACCAATTAGAAATTCATATGGGATTACCATAATTAATTATTATGATACACGTATAACAGCTTTTTAAATTTCTAGCTACTGACTCTACATTAAAAGGTTGTCAATTAAGGGGAAACGAATACATACATAAGTTCCCTAAAAAGATGTTTATTCGAACACATGTGCGCGATAAAGTTTATAAATTGTAAAAGAATTATTCATGTGTGCAGTTCAAACGCGGTGGAACTGAAACCTTCATAAAACTAAACTAAAAAATTATGTGTTCCCAAACGGTCACTCATCCAAACATTAACAACGCCCGACGTTGCTTATCTTCAGTGATCGGAAGAGAACTACTTTTTACTGTTTACTCTTAACCAACGCGTAACAATTATATAAATGTGTTCTATTTCATTCTCTCGCAGGCTACATCTCTTTTTACTCTCGCTTTTTCGTTTCATCGAGTCTCAAGTCACATCAGTGCTAAAGAAGTTTTCACTTAAAAAATGGGGAGCGGGTGGTTTTCTTGAGTGCTAACTCTTATTTACTTTCACATAGTCTCATGAGAGAAAATCAGTCTAAAATATTTTTAAATCTCAAAAAATATAGGCTTGTGTCAGGAAGTGGATGCATAAACGCCTCTTCGATTAATATTAGATCGGCAGCTCGTGACAGAAAAAGGGATCAATTTTTTACAGTCTGCCTTTGTGCGAGAAATTTTTAATGCATATTTCGATAGCTTACGGCTGTAAGTATGTCCCCTTACTTACAGCCACAAGCTATCCAAATATGTATTAAACATTTCTCGCACCGTGGTAATGCATGTTGAAACATTAATTTTAGTTTGCAAAAAAATGGTCGCTTGGAACAACTTTTTACAGTCTAACAATTACATGAACACAAACTAAGTTTGCCAAATCCGCCATAAGCTTATTGGCAGACGTTTTTCGCGAGTACAATAGTCACGCATGCTCGTGTAATCTTGCAAAAAAATCGTGTCACTGAGAATAATTTTTTCCAGGCTGTCAAGCATAAGTTATGCTCAGTTTCAGTTATCAGTAAAGTTATAAACATTTTACTGGGCAGACGTTTTGCAGATGTAATGAAACGTCTCATATTCTTTTTCCGAGTTGTCATAAAAATGTTGTTAATTAACTAGTGTGTCTGAGACATTTATACATCTGCAAAACGTCTGCGTAGTAAAATTGTTATAACTTTACTGATAACTGTTCTAACTTGCTTGCTTGGCAGACTGTAAAAAATTGCTGCTCAGTGCTCTAGATTAAACGAGCATGCATGACTATTATACTCGCGAAAAACGTCTGCCAGTAAGGTTATGACAGTTTTGGCAAACTTAGTTTGTATTCATGTATGTACATGGCAGACTGTAAAAAGTTGTTCCAAGAGACCATTTTTTTGCAAACTAAAATTAATGTTTCAAACGGTGCAAGAAATTTTTATTGCATATTTCGATAGCTTACGGCTGTAAGTATGCCCCCTATCAAAGGCAGCCTGTAAAAAATGGGTCCCGTTTTCCTGTCACGAGCTGCTGGTGTATATTGATTCGTCTGTGATATGGGCTTCAATTTTGGTAGAAAAATGCATTTTGTTCAAGGGGTGCGTTTGTCTTTGATCAGTACCTCCACAAGAAAAAGAATAAAAGAAGGTTAATATAGGTGATTTACCCTATTCTTGTATAGAGATATATCAGATGATTTAAATTCTTATGAGGAATAACAGGCACATTTAATTAAAGAACGCATTTCTATATTTTAAGACAGGGCAAGTTGGGAAGGAGAGATTTTGCTTCAAAAAATCTTAAAGTAAGTTATTTTCCGAGTTTTTGAAGTCGAAGAATTCCAATTTTACAGTTATTGAAGTTTTTCTTTTATATTGGCGGTTGTGAAGAGTGACTAACGATTACATGAAAGTAATGTGTGATAAGGTGTGAGTATCTATCACTTTTATGGTCGCAATAGTTTTTCGAGATTTCAAGGAAGCGGTGTTAGGGAAAAATGTAATAGGACAGATTACAAAATCGATATGGAGCTGACTTGACATTTTCATTCGATCATCCTTAAAATGATATCTTACCCGAAGATTTTGGAATATGCATATCTAGACTTACGTGAGCTAGGGTACTGTTTCGAAAAAAAGGCCGCATAACCGTTTACTTTATTAACTACTTTAAAATTACCTAAAACTTCAGGAAACATCCACTTCAAAATGCCCAATATTGAAAACCGATATTTATAATATTGCAAATCCACCCATGCACAAAATTCCGACTGTGAAAATTTCGGAAAAAAAATTTAAAATAAAAATTAAAATTAAACTAACCCCAAACTAATGCAGATAAACCATTTCAGTGTAGCGATTTTGATATTCGGGATTTTGAACAGACCCCTACTCAATGGAGGTTAATTTATTGAATGCCATAACTGCCAAATGGACTTGGCTTGAATTTTTAATATACGTATCGCGCTTAGGGATTTCCAGTGTTGAATATTCCATATAGTCGGTATTTTAGCAATGACGGACTGCTCAAAAAACTACCGTCCTTCGGACTGCCAGCCTCTCTCTGCAACTGGCTTGCCAGTTTCCTTAAGAGCCGATCTCTGCACGTCGCAGTCGATGGACACATCTCGGACACATTCACCATCAATGCAGGCGTGCCTCAGGGCGCAATACTTTCACCAACTCTGTTCCTTATCTATATTAATGACCTGCTGACCGAAACAAATAATCCTGTTTACAGTTTTGCAGATGACAGTACCCTTGTCTCCCACTTTAGATCAGAAAAACCCTTACCAGCGACTGAGACTCATCACCGCAGACAGGAGCAGATTACAGCAATTAATCAAGACCTGGAGAAAGTTCAAACTTGGGGCGACCGAAATTTGATCCAGTTCAATTCAGCCAAGACCCAAGCAGCCACGTTCACCAAGAGGGCCAATACAGCGGGCCCTGACATCATTATGGCAGGGTCGACCATTCCTTCATCCTCGTCAATCGGACTGCTGGGTATCTCGGTCAACAGCAATATGTCCTGGCATAACCACGTTGCTAACATCGCAAAATCAGCCTCCCAGAAGCTTGGTGCGCTATTTCGCAACAAAAAACTCTATACACCGCAGCAGTTGCTCTTGCTCTACAAAGCGCAAATAAGACCGTGCTTAGAATATTGCTCACATATCTTGGGGGCCGCACCAAAGTACACCCTAAAGCTGCTGGATTTCATTCAGAAGAGAGCTGTGCGTCTCGTCGGCGACCCGGAGTTGACCCGGAATCTAGATAGTCTGGAACACCGCAGACATGTAGCCGAGATGTCTCTGTTTTACAGATACTTTCACGGCAGATGTTCCCAGGATTTGGTCCACCTCATCCCGCCCCTGGCAGCTCCTGTCACACAGTCACGACGGACGGCAAGAGCGCACCAGTTCGTCGTACAACTGGAAACACCTACAACATCGCTTTCAAGAACTCCTTTGTCTGGCGCACTGCATCACTGTGGAACTCACTCCCAGGACATCTGTTTCCCACTAATTACAACTTGCAAATATTCAAGAGCCGTGTCAATCAACATCTTCGCACACACACCGCTCGTCGAGCGCCATAGGGTCTCCCTTTAGTGTGTGTGCCACTGCCATAAAAAAAA
>MU189769.1:30260-49058 GCA_016904865.1 Pissodes strobi | reverse complement strand
TGTACAGGGTGGCTCGAATTCGTGTCTATGTATGGGGAACTCGAAAACCGTAAGAGATACAGTGTCGGTCAAATTAAGGCAAAATTGCGCATTTAGCATTTAGGTGCCCAACAATATGCCGTTTAGAAAGTTTTAAAATTCCGAGTATTTACGGAGATATCCGAAAAAAACCGAAATTTTGAAATATCGTTTTATTTTTTTCCTGGGCTTATTTAAAAACGGATTTCAAATCTAATTGCACTTTTGCATTGCCACTTTTTCCGCTCTATCCAATGATGATATTCAGTTTGAAATCCGACGTTTCGTCTTCAAGGGATCATCATCAACTTTCTTTTTTTAAATACGAACTTTATTTTTTTTAACGTTTTTCAGATGGTATTGGCGTTATTAGTATGAGTATGTGTTTTTATTTGTTTGTTTTTTATTTTTTTTATTATTTTTATTTTATATATTTTGCTTTGGCGTGATTTTAAATAATTTAAGGTAGGTACTTTTGAAATTTTCTTATTCTATAAAAATATTTTATTTGTTTTTTGTATTAAGTGGAAAATTGGAGCCCGTATTAAAAATGAAAAGTAGTAAAATAATTTTTTACGGGAATATGGCCATGAACTGTTACTCAAACAAGTTGATTAGTGCGTTTTATTTATAAGCAAAATTCCAATAGGTGTTTTTCCATCAAAGTTCCTATAGTATCACGTAGTATGATTATAAATTGTTGATGTTCTCTATTAAATAAATTTTTTAATTGGTTAAAAGTTGAGAATATTTTATCTTTGCAGTAAGCAACTTGTTAAGTAGTAGTGAGTAATAGTTCATGGCCATATTCTCGTAAAAAATTATTTTACTATTATTTATTTTTTATACGCTCCAAATTTCCACTTAATACAAAAAACAAAATAAAATAATTGGTTAAAGGGTTTGCGCAATATTTTTACTGTATAGTTATTAAAATACTTATTTTATAATTGCATAAATTCGTAAAAATTTCCGAAAAATTACCTAATTTACTTAAAAATTATTTTTTTTCTTTTTTAACACGATAGCCCAGGAGATTACGGTGATTTTTAATTTCAATTGAACCAAATCAAGTTTTGTTTTTTTGAAAAAAATACGTTTTTGTTTAGTTTTTCTTAAAGCTATTTTGTTGTAAATTATTTGTATAATATGTAACTGTTTCTTTTTTTTTCTGCTGTTATTAAGCTATTCTATTTTATTTCGTATGTTTTGTACACAAAAAACAATTTAGATAAGCTCTAAGGCTTTAGAGTGTGCAGACTAGAATTTTGCTAACAATTATGATAAAATATATTTTTAACGTTAGCATAAATTCTAATTTGCGCACTCTAATGTTCCAAAGCTTATCTAAATTAAGTTTTTTTTTGTACAAAACACACGAAATAAAATAAAATATGTAAATAACAACATGGAAAAAAAAAGAAAGTATACCAATAATTTACAACAAAATAGTTTTAAGAAAAACTAAACAAAAACATATTGTTTTTCGTTTGAAGAAAAACCTTATTTTTTAAACCACTGTTTTTTAATTAAAAAAAAAGTAGTAAATGCTTTATTTTTCTTTTTTATTTTCATTTGACGCTGGTTAGTAAGAAAATATTAGACATTTTATGTCATGTTCTTTTTTGTCCTTTTTTGTTGTGCTTATTTTTCCTATATTTAGTCATTCGAATTATGGTCATCCTAACTAAAGTGAGTAGTTATATAGTTCGACAGTCTGGTTCTGTCAAATTTTTTAAAGTTTGAATGTATTCCAATAAGAAAAAGTTTCTTTTGCATAACATGGAGTAAAATAAATTCTGAACATAGTTAACAAATGCGAGAAAAAAGGAAATATACCGCTCTTGTGCACACTTATAACTATTATTTTGAATAGCCCGCTATTTCGGTAGATGTCACTTTTGGAGCTGTCATTTTTTGACATTTGACAAGTAGAAACTACGCCATTCATAAAAATGGATACACGCTTCAACAACGCATTGAAATTATTAAAATTCACTATAAAAATGGTGAAAATTTGGCAGAGACGGTTCGTAAAACTCGAACATTTTTGGGTCGTCGTGAAGCACCTTGTCGGACCGCAATACAGAAATTGGTGGAAAAATTCGAGCTGTTGGGGCAAGTTAGTGATGTGAAGAATAAAACCCGTGCACGTCGCTCAACAGCCGAGAATATTGCTGCTGTAGCCGAAAGTGTTGAAGAAAACCCAGGTTTGTCCATTCCTCGTCGTTCTTTGGAATTACGCATTCCAAACACGTCATTACACCGTATTTTGCATAAAGATTTGGGTCTTAAGGCTTATAAAGTTCAGTTAACACAAGAACTCAAGCCGGCCGTGGTGTCTTTGCCGATTGGGTCCTTGAAATGCATGAAAATGATCTGGAATTCCATCGAAAAATCATCTTGCGTGATGAGGCCCATTTCCACCTCGGTGGCTTCGTCAACAAGCAAAATTGTCGCATCTGGGGCTCGGAAAACCCAAGAGCTATTGTTGAAAAGCCTCTCTATCCTCAAGGTGTGACTGTTTGGTGCGGTTTATGGTCCGGCGGGGTCATTGGACCTTACTTTTTCGAAAATGAGGCTGGAGCACCAGTTACGGTGAATGGATTGCGCTATCGAGAGATGATTAATGATTTTTTATGGCCGGAATTGGATGGTATTGTTCTGGACAACGTTTACTTTCAACAAGACGGCGCTACGTGCCACACAAGCAACGAAACCATTGATCTTTTACGGGCAGAGGCGTAGCTACCGGGTGGGTCTGGGGGGACAAGGACCCACGGCGCCAAGAGAAATTAGGGGCCGCCGCTCCGAATTTATAACAATGCTCATGAGCTTAACTGAGTTTTTAAATTAATTAAATTATAATTACATATTAATACAATCAAAGATCAAAGACCAAAATATGTATTAAACTTTTTACCCAACCAATACATTTTCTGTCAGGTATTTATTATTTATTCTACGTGGAATAAAAAGATATATCCCGGCGCGGCGGCATTTGGTACATGCAAATTTGTAAAAACGCTGCGTAAGGCGGGATGCGACTTCAAAGACAAAAATTCCGAAAATTTCGGTCGTCAAAAAGTATGTTTTTAGAGTTTTGTATTTAGGAAGTACCATTAGCCAGACAAGTCTAAATAGCCTAGCAATACTAAGCATAGAAAATGAATTTGTCCAAAAAATTAATTTTGATCAAATAATCGATCAATTTACTTCGATTTAAAACCGAAGAAAGACTCCAATGTTTAATTAATTAATTAATTGATTAATTAAGGTTACAGATTTTTAGTTTACGTTTATATTTAAATATGTATGTAACCTGTTGGTTGGTTGCCGTTTATATATTTTATTCATATTCCTGTAAATAAAAAAAGTGTGTGCACCATGTGCGCATATCAGAAGTGAAACTTCTTAAACTTAAACGCCCTAGTCTCGGATTTGGTTAAAAAGTAGTTTTTTTTTAATAATATATCACTCAATTAACAAAAAGGGAAGGCCTAAATGAAAAAAAAAACTATTCTTCATAAAAGTTTCGCTTATGTCTTGACAAGGTAATAGAGCAAACCCCATATTTTTATCTTGTAAACTAACAAAGATATCACAATAATTATACGCCCTTGCCTTATACATATCTTAACGGATTTGGTTAAAAAGTAGTTTTTGTAAATATATCACTCAATTAACAAAAAGGGAAGGCATAAATGAAAAAAAATATTCTTCATAAAAGTTTCGCTTATGTCTTGACAAGGTAATAGAGCAGACCCCATATTTTTATCTTGTAAACTAACAAAGATATCACAATAATTAAACGCCCTAGCGTTATACATATCTTAACGGATTTGGTTAAAAAGTAGTTTTTTTTTAAATATAGATATCACTCAATTAACAAAAAGGGAAGGCCTAAATGAAAAAAAAACTATTCTTCAGAAAAGTTTCGTTTATGTCTTGACAAGGTAACAGAGCAAATCCCGTATTTTTATCCTGTAAACTAACAAAGATATCACAATAAACTGCGTGACCGTTTTCCGTTCCCTGCCAGCTCGCCCGCCGTGTGTTGCGATCGCCCGCCGTGTGTCGGGATCGCGACCTTCAAATTTTACTCTCGGCGCGCGTTAAGAAGTTTCACTGCAAAAATATACGTTTAATATTATGATGTATTATTTTTGGATTAATTTGCGTATATACACAAAATATAGGTTTGTTTTAGGCGCCAGCGGATAGGCTTGCCCCCCGGCGCCCACATTTCTAGCTACGCCACTGTTTACGGGAAAAGTTTCCGGACCGTGTTATCTCTCGAAGAGGTGATCACAATTGGCCACCGAGATCTTGTGATTTAACATCTTGCGACTTCTTCCTTTGGGGCCACGTGAAAGAGAAGGTCTACGCCAACAGCCCAGCGTCGATTCAAGACCTCAAACATGGAATTCGTGAGCCTATCGAGGACATAGGGCAGCCACTTTGCGATTTGGTTATGGAAAATTTCATGAAAAGGATATGGTCCTGTAGGCGTGGTCGTGGTGGTCATTTGGCTGATGTTATTTTCCATTATTAACGGCATACCTTCCTCTTTATATTGAACAATGACCTTCAGCACATTTTCTTTTCTTCCCAACTGAATGTGCAATCCCACCGTATCGAGTAACTTTTGATAAGCGTTTCCATACAATCACCCTTAAAATGTCTAAAAACTGATAATAATTGTAAATTATAGAAATAAGATCTCAGATAAAGAATTGTATTGTGCAAAATGCATTTTTGCTATTCTGTTATCCGATAATTAACCATTACCGTAACTGCAACTTTAACCAAGCAATTCGCTTTAGTTACGAATGGATGCAGTCATGCAAAAAGTAAATTTGCAATTGAAATTATCCATATATGTATATTGATTTTTCTTTGATTATTAAAAAATATGTTGGGTCTTTTCAGGGTATTAAGCCTTAGTGTTTTTCGGGTGACCTCATCCATGGAGGCCGTGCATTGTTAAACTATCAATAGTTAGCTTATTTTAAAGAGCGCTAGCTATATGACGGACTTCTTGGCAAATCCCAATAGTTATGTTTGAGTTTTGGTTTAATACTAGGTGTAGTATTAAATGCAAATGCAAGGCACCCAACTCCCCTACACCTGCGCCAAAATTCAGGATATGTATTTATGTATAATACTTTTTGTATACTACTGAAAAAAAATTATTACGCATAAATACATATACTGAACTATTCCACGCCCTCTCTTAATTAGTATTACTTAAAATAATAAAAAAAACTCGATAAAAAATATACTTTAGTGGGTACAATGTAGGTTTGCATGTTATGCAGTTTCAAATTTCATTTACCTAACATCGAGCCTAACATAGTATTAGAACACGAGCCATGAAAATACAGTAAACTTTTAAAGAAATAGGTCCTAAATTAAATATGTTTAGTTATAAAAAATATTTATGCACCTATAGGTAGGTATATGGCCTACTTCGTTAATGTATCGAGTTTTCTTTTTTATTTATTTTTTTAAATGGCCGCTATTTTTGGCGCAATACTTTTTTAAAAGGCTATTGGAAATACTTTTGAGAATTATTTTTAAAACATCTTTTCCTTTATGATTAGCGCACCCATCGAAATGTGATACATGTTTTTGTTTAATACAATATTCCAAAATTAAGTGAATCATGAACGATCTTTTATTATAAGTTTTAAGTTTCTAGAAATATGTCCTCAAATTATCTTATTAACTTATTAAAGATACAACATTTATAACTTGTCCTTGGAGATATAAATGTCCTCAACAATAAATTGCTCGTCATGTACCAATTTTTGTTTACAGCTGCCACATTTTAGTTTATAGTATATAGTTTTAGTAATATAGCAACAATAACCACCTAAATATGTAATTAACGGCACTACATCTTTGATATCCTGAAAGTGATCATCGTTTATTAAAATTTGAGACAACAAAATTTTAATTTGGGAAAAGTCCTAATTTTGATGTTGAAATACAAACTGACTCGCTATACAAAAAAGTTTCAATATTCAGGCTATAATTAATAACAATCGCCCAATTTATGCATGGGCCAGGTGTATATTCATTTTTAAAAATAGTTAATCTTTCACCTTGAGACGAATTTTGGGCAGAAAACCAATCTTTTGGTAGTTTAAATATAGAAAATTTGACAATAAACTTCCCAAAATTATCAGAATGTATGTTTTTTTCGTGCTCCTCAAACTAAATTTTGCTTATTTCAAAGGCTTAACAAATTTAACTCATCAATAATTTTGAGCTTTCATCTTTACTTGGCCGTATTTTGGCATTTTTTGATAAATAACTAGGGCAATTTGAAAAAATAGATGGTATTCACGTATTTTCGAGTTGTTTGTGGGCCCAAAGTTATCTCAGAATATATATATTTAGCCATTTTGTCGTAAACCGAAAACCTGAGCTTTAGGCCCATTTTTATAGTTTCCACTACAGCCAGGAATACAACACTTTTGAGGCATAATTGCACTAAGTATGTTTTCACAAAACTAGCCGAAACCGAGAGAAAAACATACAATTAAACACGAACAAAAACTTATAAACTGTACTGTAACCAAATCGGCCGACCGGCACAAAAGCAACAGGTCTTTAAGTCCGAAATATATGGTTTTACTTATTCAAAATTCGGCTAACAATATAAGTTGTATACCTAAATATACAACGAAATATTAGGTACAAGTTTCACGCACTTAAAAGCACATAAATAGTTCCGATAGTTATGTTATTATTCTGTTATTCACCAATTTTATTCTGAATGCATCAAGACTGGGGTTAGTTTTCGTCCGGTAGTCTGGAGTGAAGCAATGCCAGTCGTGGTTTATACCTGGATGGATGCCCGCTTAGACACACCACGTATTGTTGTCCTTGTCCTTGACATGAAATACCCTCTAGGTGAAGTGTAACAATAAAATAAAATAAGGTTATGCATGTGTGACGTCACGCGTGAAACACAATTGTCCGATAATTTGATTTGATTGACTTATTAAGTGTCTATGTAAGTTTCGTTCTTCTTAGAACTGCTTTTGTTTGATTTTCTTTCCTAAGCAATTTCTTGCAATTCATATTCAGAATTCCTAGTTTTCAACTAGAATAGTTTCGTCTTTGCTGTCTTTGTTTCCCTAAACAGATCTTCCAGCATTTTGCGTCACTCACTGGGGTTTAATTATGATTAAATCATAATATGAATAAACAGCGCATAAGTAATTTTAAAACAATACTGCAAAATATGTTTTTTTATGTACAGGGCGATCCAGATAACTTTAAACGTAAATATCTTTATTATTTTTGAAATTAGAAAAAATTGTTCCAAACAAAGGTTGTTTTATTTCATCTGCTTTTACACACGTATTTGTTTTTTTTTTGCATACATGGTGTTTCAAAAATGCAAGGCGCATACCAACTTAGTTTTTGATGATTTTGAATTTTCTATTAATTCTGCATATTTTCGTATATCATGTATCAAAACTTAACCGTATTCGAAATATTGAAACTTTTAGGATTACCAAATACTATAATTTTTCGGTATAATTGTTTACCTATTTAGATACTTGCCGCTATTTGGAAATAAGGGTTTATTTTTCATGTCATGGCATTGATTTTTGGAGTTACTGATTCATCTTATTTTCTGCTAATATTTACAAAATGAGCTATTCCATTTTTGGAAGGTTGAGCTTTATTTCAAGAATGATAATAACGCTACAAGAACAATATAGGGAAAATGTTCAGAATGGTCGGAGAGTATCATCTATACCAACTATAATTAATAGGAGGAAGTTATTCCTAGAAACTAAAGAAGAAAAGAACAAAACAAAGAAGGGAATCTTGTTACATTGTTTTATTTTCTAGAAAATCCAAGAAAATGTATCAAGGACTATGTCATGTTAGTTATGCAACAGTTCAGAGAAATTTAATTCAGTATGGATACCACGATTTTAAAATTAGGCCACTTCAACAATTAAACGACGAACAAAAAAAATATAAATTTGTTCAAATTATAAGAGGAAGTTTTAATCAAGATCCAAATTACATACAATGTCGAAGAATTAAGAAATTTAAAAGAAAATGTGAACGAAGCAAGTATAAATGCACTCGCACTGGAACGCCAGAAAAGAATTTACGAGAAATGTGACGAGGTTAATGGGGACATGGAGAACTTTTAATTTAGGCTAAAAATCATACGTTATATTTATTTTCTTGTTTATGGTTGGTTATAAGTTTCAATTACTTGATATGCTATATACAAATTTAGTAAACTCATTTTGTAAAATATTAGCAGAAAATAAAGATGGATCAGTAAATCGTACTTCAAGCGTCAATGCCATGACATTTGAAAAATGAACCTCTATCTCCTGGTAGGAGCAGGTATCTAAATAGGTAAGCACATATCGAAAAAATCATAACATTTCAGTTTTAATACATGATTTATTAGAAAATTCAAAATCATTAAAAAAATGTGGTATATTACATTTAAAAAAACTTTTGTGAAACACCTTGCATAATTAAAACAAAAGCATGTGTAAAAGCAGATAAAATCAAACAATTTTTGTTCAGAATGTTTTTTTCTAATTTCAAAAATAATAGAGCTATTTCCACCCAGTTATCTGGCTCATCTGGTATATATTATGCGCATATATGAATATGTTTTCATGCGGCCCAATCAACTACAAAATATAGTTTATTAATTGTTGTTTCCTTTTCTTATATTTTTCTTTAATTTTCTTCTTATAAATTTGTTGTTCCGCTATACAAATCTTTTTAGGTGACTGGGTTCCGTATACTTTTTTTACTGAAGTTTTTTAGTTGAAGTATATCGAACGGGCTTTAAGGACGTTTCAAAGTTCTCTTCCATTGCAATAGGAGTTGAAAGCTTCTTTAAGCACTCACAAACACCTACAAATTATTTTATTTCGTACTATACTTTAGTCTTAAAGTGGCGTTTTTGGGTCATTTATAAGACGAAAAATGAAACTTTATTTTTTTCTTTTTCTGCTGTGGCTAGTAATGTTCTCAACGTAGTCAAGTCCTAGGACCTTAAAGTAAAATTTTAAAAGGCCTAGGATCCCAAGGTTTTATGGCAGTTAGACAAGTAGAATAAAAAGGCAAACAATTTTTTGCGTTTTAAAATTTCTTTTACTCTGGAAATTGTATATTGCTTATGTATAATAATTATTTCAAATTATTTATGCCAAACAATTTCCTAAAATTTATTTCATAATAATTTATCACGTTAAACGTCTAGCATAGCCTAAAGAAAACTATAGCTGCGACACTTAAGCGCGGCACCTTTGACAAGCGAGGACCAACTATATCACTATGTAGTGGGGAGGAAATAAATAAATCTAACTTAACGTCAACTCCCCGGCAATCATTAGTGAAGTGAGCCGTACTAAAATTTTTTGGGACGTTATATACTAAAATTGTTACTCTCCCCTACTATTTTATTTAAACTTTCATCACAAAATATATGATTTATAAAATACTATTTATTTCGAGTAGAGAATAACCATTTTTTTGATCCAAAAAGCTGCATAAAGAGCGCCGGATATTTATTTTAACATTACACCTGAAAGAAACAGTTAAAAATGTCTTTTGAAGTGAAATTAAGAATAGCGAATGTAGATTACTTGTAGGTACAGCATTCTTGAGTGCTGAATTTAACTATAATAGAATATAAGCTCCAAGTTAATCTTTAAATATCAACAAGATCTATACACAACAAAAGTTTTTTTATATGAGATTTTATTTTGCATAAGTAGTTACGGCTTTAGACGAACTTGTGAAGATCTGCAATAATAATTTTGAAAATTTTGATTTATCTAGTTGTTCTCTTCTAAGCTTAAAAAAGATCATATATAAGTACATAATTTTGTTTTATATAGATTCTTAGCAACCTGCAAAATTTTATAAACGTATTATGTATCAAGTTGAACAAAAAAGCAAAATGTAGGGTTGGTAGCCAAATTTTGTTCTACCTTACATATAAAATAAAACACTAACGATTTTCTGACATATCAGCCTACTCTATATTTTTTAAATGGAACACCCTGTATATTACTACATTTTTGGAATCTCTAGAGAAGTCTAAACACATTTCGTATATAATATCTTATACCTATCTTTCTTTAGATGTTTACGAAATATTGACAGTTGAAAGTCGTGCATTTTGACATTTTGATAGGCTTTAAAATCTAAACCGCATGAGAGCAAAGAAAACGATTTGCATATTCCTGTCTTAGGTTTTCATGAGCTATCAAATGACAGTAACTTTGAATTTAATCCGCGAATAAAATTGACCGGAACTTTTAAACCTCCGGTTAAATTGAAAGCCACTGTCATTCGATAGCTTATGAAAACCTAAGATAGAGATGTGCAAACCGTTTTCTTTGAACTCGTGCGGTTTAGAGCCTGCCAAAATGCCCGACTTTCAACTGTCAATATTTCGTAAACAGCTGAAGATAGGTATAGGATATTATACACGACATGTGTTTTGATTTCACTAGAGAGTCCAAAATGTAGTAATATACAGGGTGTTCTATTTAAAAAATATATAAAGTAGGCTTTTATGTCAGAAAATTATTGGTGTTTGTTTTATATGTAATCTAGAAAAAACTTGGCTACCAACCCTACATTTTGCTTTTTTGTGTACCTTGGTATCTCTAAAACCAAAAAAGGTAGGTACAGCGAATCAAAATGATATCAAGGTGCTGATCAAATCTGAAATAATGGATATATGTGGATAACGATCGACTTTTACGAAAAACAACCAGCAAAAACAATGTTTTTGAGACTTACGCCTTTACTGTAGAACACGAACTGTTTATTGTCAAAACGAAATGTTTTGCACATTCTTATCTTCCACATAACTACAACCTGGAAAACACTCCCCACCAAACCGAAAATTTCGTATATCTAGATAATTACTAAATAACTAAGATAAGAAGATGCAAATCGTTTCGCGCTAAGTTAAACAGATCAAATGGAAAGGAGGCTATTCGACATGCTACATGAAATTTATCTAGAATGTTTAGAAGAATTCGAAAATCAGAAAATATGTCCCGCTCTTTTGAGACCTTTTATATTGAAATATAATTCAATTATATTGTCAAACTAAAATCAACATGGCTAAATGATGAAATGGTTGTAAGACTAATAAAAAATTAAAAACATGTTATTTCTATAAAATGTGTATACATATGAAGGGTACAGGGGAAAAATGATCTAAGCGCCATTTCCGTAGCAAACTTTTTTATTATTGACTTCACAGAAAATTTTATTCTTGATAAAAGTTGGTGTTTGAAAAAAAAACTAATTTTGACAATGCTAAATTAAAGATAAGTTATACAGGGTACTCAATAAATACAAAAAATGATGGTTAAAAAATCAAACACTTTGGAATATCGGATAACCTTCTACAGAAAAATAAAGCTCGTATTAAGATAAAAATAAAAGTCAAATACCATTTTTTCCAAAAGTGCACCGCACCGTTGTGAAGAAAATCCATTTCAATTACTGAAAAAACCCGCTTTTCCTAATTTTGTCCTTATTTTTTGCAGCAACGATGCACTTTTGGAAAAAATGATATTTGACTTTTATTTTTATCCTAATACGAGCTTTATTTTTCTGTAGAAGCTTTTCCGATATTCCTAAGGTTTTGTTTTTTTAACCACCATTTTTGTATTTTTTAAGTACCCTATAATACTTAGTCTTAATTTAATATTGTCAAAATTAGTTTTTTTCCAAGCACCAACTTTTATCAAGAATAAAATTTTCTGTGAAATCAATAATAAAAGTTTCCTATGGGAATGGCGCTTAGATCGTTTTTCCCCTGTACCCTTCGTATATATTTTATGAATGATTCCATATTATTAATTTTCGATTATTTTTGGGCACTTTAAATTTTGTAACCTATTATGATACATTTTAGTCCGTTTTGGTGCTTTCAGTTAGTTTGGGTTAGTTCAATCAGCTTTCGTTTAGTTTTAATTTATTTTAGTCATTTGAACCCGGTTCCGATACATTATAACCAATTTTAATATTTTTGGTTAGTTTTGGTTAGCCGCCAAAACTGGGTCGTTCAATCAACTATCGATTACTTTCGGTTCCGATACGTTATTACCAATTTTAATGTTTAGGCTAGTCGCCAAAATTGAATTGATCTGGGTTAGTTTTAACTTACTTAATATTATTTTTAAGCTATTCCGATACGTTTTAGCCCGTTTTGGTACTTTTAGTTACTTTTGGTTTGTTTTGGTTAGTCTCTCAATCAAATTTTGGTTACTTTCAATTTATTTTAGTTATTTTAGTTATTGAATTAATTCAAGTTAGTCGTCAAAATTCGCTTAATTTTGGTTAGTTTCAACTTATTTTAATATTTTTAATCTGTTACGATACGTTTTAGCCCTTTTTGATGCTATTGGTTAGTTTTGGTTAGTCGTTCATCGTCTTTCGCTTAGTTTCAGTTAGTTTTAATTTAGTTTAGTAATTTGAATCGGTTCGGATACGTTATAACCAATTTAAATGTTTTTAATTAATTTAGGTTAGTCGCCAAAATTCGGTTAATTTGGGTTAGTTTCAACTTACTCTAATAATTTTAATCTGTTACGATATGTTTTAGCCCTTTTGGTGCTTTTGGTTACTTTTGGTTAGTCGTTCAATCGACTTTCGGTTAATTTCAGTTAGTTTTAATTTATCTAAATCATATGAACCGGTTCCGAAACGTTATAACCAATTTTAAAGTTTTTGAATTACTTTCGGTTAGTCGCCAAAATTCGGATAATTTGGGTTAGTTTTAACTTACTTTCGTTCAATCAACTTTCGGTTAATTTCAGTTAGTTTTAATTTATTTAAATCATATGAACCGGTTCCGATACGTTATAACCAATTTTAAAGTTTTTGATTACTTTCGGTTAGTCGCCAAAATTCGGCTAATTTGGGTTAGTTTTAACTTACTTTCGTTCAATCAACTTTCGGTTAATTTCAGTTAGTTTTAATTTATTTTAGTCATTGGAACCGGTTCCGATACGTTATAACCAATTTTAATGTCTTTGGTTACTTGCCAATATTCGGTTAATTTGGGTTAGTTTTAATTTCCATTAACATTTTTAATCTGTTCCGATACGTTTTAGTCCGTTTTTGTGCTATTAGTTACTTTTGGTTTGTCATTCAATCAACTTTCGGTTACTTTCAGTTAGTTCCAATTTATTTTCATCATTTGAATCGGTTCCTATACGTTATAAGCAAATTTAATATTTTTGGTTAGTCGCTTAAATTCCTTTCGTTTTGGTTAGTTTTAACTTACTTTAATTTTTGTAACCTATTACGATAGGTACGTTTTAGCCTGTTTTGGAGCTTATGGTTACTTTTGGCTAGCTTTGGTTAGTCGTTCAATTAACTTTTGGTTGGTTTCAGTTAGTTCCAATTTATTTTAGTCATTTGAACCGATTCCGATACCTTATGATCAAATTTAAGTTTAAATAAACAAACTAACTAGCTGCTTAATTCTGCAGTTCTTTTCCCATTTTAACACATAAACATTAACTTATTTATATAACATACAAACAAAACAATATATACTCATAACGTCTATTTACCCAAAGAACGAACCTTTTTCTATTTTAATTCCCATGAAAATTTATTGCACTCCGGCCCAGGTATGCGCGTATGATTGGCATCGAGTTCCAACTGCGTGGTGTCCTCGCTTCACTGAGCTTCACGGAGAAAATTTGATTCCGTACCCCACTAAACGAGCCGAGTGTCGCGGCTATAGTTTTCTTTAGGCTATGCGTCTAGTATGTAGTAACATTTTGTACGTACATCAAACCAAGTGTAGATTTAAGGTTACGCTACGCCTCAGCCGTAAATAACTTTTATTATTAATTGTATCAAATCATTACAAATATGAAAATTGACTATATGTGCTTTTGGGGAATTAACAAAATGATGTCTCCGAAACTAAAAAATATATATTTTTAAAATTTTAATGTTCTTAATGAAAGAGTTTACCTTTCCTAGAACGCTGTAGTGGGATTTTTTGCTTCTATTATAATGATATTTATTTATTTTTGCTTTCACCAAATTTGTTCATTTTCACTCATTTCTTATTCAAAACCTAAAGCTGAGTTATTCTGAAGTTAAAAGAAGACTGCACCTTACACCATAAAAATGTGTGTTTAGTGTTCAGTTATTCACACCAAGGTAATCCAAAACACATTTTTGCATTGATTTAAAATGCAGGGTTCTGAAGATATAGATGTTAAATCTATTGACATATATTTTAGGTGATTATTAGACGGTCAAAACACTAATTGTTGAGTTCCTAATAAAATTACAGGTGGTGTTACACTTGGCCAGATTTATAGCATTTTTATGTTTCCCATCGCAAACCAGTTGCTAACACTGCCAATAAACAACCCTTCTGGCTACATTGATCACATTTTTCTTACCGGACGACATGTCACTCAATTCTCAATCTGGATATCGCCCGTTAGTTGACTTTGATCTATCCAGCTATTCCCCCCACAGCGCAACGCCAATGGTCCCCCCTTTTATATAATATCTCAAGCTTCGATTTTCCTGACTCATTCGGCAATTCCGCTTGCTATAGCAAAGTTCAGAGATTCGCGCGCCGCGAGAATACGTTGATTTTATTTAGTAAATAATAAAAAAAATCGACCGGTTGTCATTACGAGTAAATAGTTTTGGGTGATTCCTAGTTTTAAAATGTCAAGAATTGAAAATTGTGATTCTAATATGAACTTGAACTTCGATCGTTAGATCCTTGGCACTTAGCCCAGTGAAGATTTACAAGTATTGGGGAAATAGACTTACCTACTATAAATTTTCCTCTAAAGTTTTGCATTTAGAACGTTCGATTTTTCAATTTGCAGAGGGTTTCTTACCCGACCAGTGAATTTGATTGGCCAAAATGAACGGGATGATGAGAATATTTTCGAACTTCAAGGAGTTCTACAACGATATCAATGGTGCGACTTTGACCGGTGCTATAGATGTAATTGTGGTGGAGCAACCCGATGGGACGTATAAATGTTCACCGTTCCATGTCCGGTTTGGAAAACTGGGAGTATTGCGAAGCAAAGAAAAAGTGGTAAGTGTGTATTCTGTAATCGAGTTACTATTTTTATTAAGGTTTTCTTTTGGCACTAATTTGTTATTTGGCTATCATTAGCTTACACAGTAGTTGCGTTGTTGTGTAGTTTATGTATAATTTTTATAGCGAGTCATTGTCCTGTATTGATTAAAGATTGGCGCGCCTCTTTGTTTTATGCTAATAATTGTTATGATTATAATACCTACAATTACTGACACAAATTATGGACTCAACCTTTTTGGGAAGCTTTTGATGATATTAAAGCCACTAAATTAATTAATATTGATCCAAATTGCAATGCTAATATTATTAGCATTGTACAAAGGGTTTATTTAATGGTTTTAATATAATGAAAAGCTAACCAAACTTGTTTGTATCTATCCTTGTTCTTATTCCAGAAGTAAATATTTGTCGGGATCGGGAACCTGCATTAATACAGACAGGATGTAAAACGGTTTGTTTGGGTTTCGATAAAACCCCAATTTTAATAATCTCCTGATGATGCTAATATCAATCTAATAGCGACAAGCGCGTCGAGTGCAAAAATTGTTCCGATATTGTGGATAAAGCTGTGTGGTATGGTTCCAAACTCCAACTTAGAAGCCAACGTTTTGTACACAAAAAATATTCCAATTAAAATATTTAGCTATCGTGACTTTTGATCTTTAAAAGTGGTTATAAAAGTCAAAGAGACGAATAACAATGGCTAATGCAGCTGCAACCGAAACTACACAAGGGAGGACAGAAACCCGTGATGAAATAATCAGAAAAAATTGAGGATTTGAAATTATTATTCGTAGTTGAAACATTAATACAGGGCCGGATTTAGCCTTTGAACCGCTCTGTACAAGAGTAAACTCTTGCGCCTCTAATGGAACTACAATGTATGCATTTCAAAAAAAGTACGTGGTATTTCTATGTTTTTAGCGAACGTCCAAACACAGCAGTGTTTCTAAACCGTGGTTAATATAATGTTTTTTTTCCACTACTAAAGCATTTACAAAGTCTTGCAGTATTTGTTAATTGATTAACTTTAGTAGTAGTAGTAGTAGAACCAAAATTTAGGTTTGGTTGTATAATCGTCTTGTATATGTTTAGTTTTGTCCATTCACTTAAGTCGTTACTAATTCTTGCCTACTAAATTATTATTTTTAGAAATCTTTTTTGTGATGTACCTACTTAGTATGACAACCAAACTCCAAACCATCGTCTATCATTAAACCCAAATATTTCATCTCTCCAACTCTTTCCAATACAATATTATTAATTTTCAGATCGGATATATTGTCCCAATTTATATTGTTAAATTTGCACTTAATGACCATAAATTTAATTTTGTTACTATTTATTTGCAAACTATTGTTATTTAGCCATATTACCAGTTCTTTCAGATCCTGATTTATTAGTTGTATTACTTCTTGCACACTATTTCCCACAACATAAATTAATGTGTCGTCTGCAAATACTGAATATTACAATTTTTTATACTACCACCAATATCATTGAGGTATAAAATAAACAAATTCGGTTCCAGAACGGTCCTCCATAAGTATTTTCTTGTAACAAGGATAAACAGTCATTAAATTTAGTGATCTGTGACCGGTTGGACAGGTATTTCCTAAACCACTTTATCACCATGCACTGGTCTAAAACCATGTGCTGCCTTTTTTAACACCAACAACTTCCTGTCTGCTGTCTCAAATGCTCTCCTAAAGTCCAAAAACACTACCTCAATAATATGTTTATTTTCTAATGATTCTTTCCACTTCACTAGAAGAGTCTGCAAAGCGCTTTAGGAGTTATTGTTACGAAATCCTGCTTGAAACACTTAGAAAGTTATTACTCTCCATAATTTATTAAATTAATTGCTCATTAACCACTAACACCAATTATAATTTTTGATAGACCAGTACCATATTTATAGGTCGGAACTCCTCACATAGGTTTGTGTTATTTTGTTTTCAATTGGATTTATAATACTTATTTTCTAGCTATTAGGAAAAGATCCATTTTCAAGACTTAAATTAATTAGATTAAGAAACTTGTCACCAATGCTTTCAAATGCTAGTTTCAAGATGTATGTGTTAATACCATCAACACTACTTTTATTACTAATTGATACCACTATTTTTCCTAATTCTCTGAACTCCAATAGCTGAAATCTATCAAATGGACATTTAAATCTCTCTATTTTATTAACAATTTCTGTATAGTTTAGTTTGTTGTTTATTTGTTGGGAAATGACACTTATACTTTGCAGAAAATGTGTATTATTATTCTCACTTATTAATCTATTGTCATTTACTAATTCGTTATTAAATACTACTCCATTCGTCATGGTTCTTTTACTATGTAGATTGATAAGTTGTTTGAGCGTATTCCACATTTCCTTTGGTTCATTTTTAACCGCATCTATCGTCTCAGCATAATATTTCTTCTTTTGGAGTCTCACAAGGTTAACTACTTCATTTCTTTTTTTCTTTAAAATTTGTCCAGTCCAAATGATTGCCAGTTATGACTGATTTTCTATACAATAATGTTTGTATTATACCATATATAAGTTTCTCAGCCAGGTCATGTACGTTAGTAGAATCAGGAAGCCATTCACTATCCATCAATTCTAATTGGAAATTGGTATCATTAAAATTTCTGGACAATGGTGAATTTCCTTTAGTAGGGATATTCAATTGTGGAATCAGATCACGAGGCGCTGTCCAGCTCTGATGATAAAACTGAATACCCTCGTGGAAACCGCTAGTAAACTGCGACTCTCTGAGCTTCTCCTGCAAGCCGAGAGCGTTGAAGAAGTATGCAAAACCCACATAATGCTAGATAATGAATCATGATGGTTCACCAAGTGATCAAAACAAAACGTCAGGACTGGAACAGGTATCTATGAGAAGATTGAAACATTAAAATCTATTACTCCCTAGAACAATATGTTACAATCTTCCATGGGAAAGTAATGTCATACTTCAATGCGGATACCTTATGCTTGTAAAATAGTACAAAGAAATCACAAAAATATGCTCTGTCCAGTCTGTCCACAGATTTAGGCATCCTAGATCTTTGGCTCTGACAGTAAAGCAGCATTATTGACACTCACTGAAGACCTAACAAATTGAAGTCTAGTGTTCAAGTATCAAGAACTTCTCCAAGAACCCATAACAGAAGCCATAGGCTTGTTCGGGTACCTCGACATTCTGCTGTAAGCAGAGACGAACTGGTGAAGCATCTGGTTAAAGAAGGAGCGGCGGTGATATAGCACCCCAATCCACGATACACGTGTGTGTATCGTGCTTCAGTCTATAGTTACGGACGTTACGGTATAAATAAATATATTATTTGTACTCTGCTATAGCAAAGTGTAGGTACTCCAAAATGTGTAGGAACTATGAAATAAAAAATTGCTTAAAAGGACGATTCAAAACCTAAAATGTCAAAATTCTTGTTTAATTTGGTAAGGATTCGTAAAAATACCTTTGTTTTATTTAGAAGCTTGTACCTATACGTGTACGATTAGATTTAATTCTTTTTTATTTCATATCAAGTTTATTATTATTTATTATTATACGAAAAACGGAATGGGAAACATTCCGAAAATAATGTTTTAAGGAGATAACTGATCTAAACCATCTCTG
>MU189768.1:31300-49068 GCA_016904865.1 Pissodes strobi | reverse complement strand
AAGCAAAACAGTAGCATTTGTTCATGCCAAAATTTGAAAATGCTACAAGTTTTCGATATTTGCGAAAATAAATTTACTTTACTGTTGGGCAAAATTCATATTTTCTGACAAACCTCGTATACGTACTAGAAAAATTTGATATCTGATGGTTGCATTTTAGGTTTTGGACCAAGCAGAACTTTTTATGAAGAATAACTTTTTTTCATAAAATTAATAATAAAAAAGTTTCCCATATGGTGGATGGTGTAACTTAAGCGGGCACACTGTACTAACGGGAATGTTTTATTATTTTTTCGTATGGGCCTACAGAAAATTAAAAATTTACCTCAGTTGATACTTGAATGGTATTTCAATTCCTGGACCTACTAATTTTTTGTTAATTAAATCAATATTAAGGTTTAAATGCATTAAATCCGTGAGTCCTAGGACTCCATCGAAATAATCATGAAAGTCGAATAAAATTAAATTTAAATGGTGCGTCGAGTGAAATTCCGAGAAAGAAGGTACCAACGCCTGAAACCGAGTAGTTTCGCTTCCCACAGCTGATCGTATTATTAAATGGGTATATACAATGGGGAAAATATTGCTCGGCAATAGATGGTTTTAAAATAGATCGAGAACTGCCGTTATCAATTAATAGTTTAATTTTAGGATTATTTATTTCGACATAGGGCAATGCATTATTTGAAGAAATATCAATTTCTATCATATCTATTGTTCGTCCGGCCCTTTTTCTAGAAAATTTTGGGAATTACTGTCGGTATGCGTTTGATTATTTTTTTCGGCGTTTTGGCCAATAAAATCCGATATTTGGTAATTTTCTAGGTCATTGTCAGGACCTACAGGCTCATAGTAAGTTTGGGGTTCATCATAATAATTAGCAGAATAATTATTACAACTATCAGTATAGGATACGTCTTCTGTATTCTCACAATATTCATTAGTATGCAATTCCTCAAATGAAAATTTGGGGTTTTGATTTGGCTGTTTCCTAAAGAAATTTTGATTTGGGAAATTTCGTCTATTTGTCATCATTGTGGGATTTCGTGAAACAGTAGACATTGGTGTAGGTTTTGCTAATTGATTTGGGGGTATTTGGTTAGGTCTAAACACATTTTGTGGACGGCCAAATACTTCTTTATTCGTAGGATATCTACGGGGTGGAAGTTGTCCGGGTTGAATGTTTATAGGCTGATTCGGCCAATTTGGTCTTGTAGAAAAATTCGGGTTTTGTCCATACGTATTAAATGGAACTGGATTAGGCGAAAAATTATAATTCTGATTTACCGGATTATTTGGAGCTTGCTGCTGTTGAAAATTATTTTGTCTAAAATTTGGAGTGTAATTTTTCGTATGTTTGTTCGGATCAAAGAAATTACCATAAAGATTTTCAAAATTCTCGAATTCGCTTACATATGCCATAGCATCTTCTAATGATGCTGGTTGTTTAAGATGCATATTATTTTTAAGCGTACCAGTACAACCTGCAATAAATGTACTCAATGCGGTTTTTTTCCGAATAATTAATATGACACAATTTTTCATTAGCATTAAGGTTAGGATCATTACAGATTCTTTGAACAACATTACTTCTAATTAATTGTAATCTACTACCAAAATCACTTAAATGTTCGCCCTTGCAGGGTCTTGTTCTTGTTAATTCTTGAACTAAGCAATCAAGGTTCCTGCGATCAGAAAAACATTGCAATAAAGCTATTTTTAGGGTATCCCAATTTTGTAATTCGGCGCGATTGCCAACCATAGTTTCAGCTCGGCCAGTTAACTTTTCTTGAATACAGTCATAAATATGCTGATTTAAATCGTTATCATTAAATGCCTTATATTGATTAACAAGATCGTTACATCTTTTAATGAATGTATTTAATGTATTACTGTTACCATCCTATGGTTTAATTATATCTAATTTACTTCTAAATAAATCCGAATTAACTTTGGGTAGATCATCTTTATTAGGAGTCATTTTATTTAGCAAATTTAAACTTTCTAAGCCAGAAATTTGGCTACTTTCAATATCAGTAATTTCGGATAAACACTCCGCTATTTCTTTTAAATTAAACTTACAGTATATATGTATATGTATGTGTATATTATTATTTTTCTTTTCAAAAACTAACCTATTTGTCTGCGATAGACTGATATGCACAATGCACAACCTAACTATCTTTCCTAAAATCCTTATTCAGAGGGTTTAGGAAAGGCGAAAAGGAAAGAAGCACTTACAGATTCAAAACACGCATTTGTCTGACTCTTCTTGTCCTTTCCCGATTCTTGCTGCTTGCTTGCTGCCTGGCTGTCCGTCTCTCGAAGTTCCTTCGTTGACTTGATACATAATCGCAATGCAGATAAAGCAGTTTCTTGGAAGCTTCTGGTATCGTCAGCAACTTCTGTACACATAACTGTCTTATCTGTATTAGTTTTGCCTAATGAATAATCTTTTCTCGTTTCTACCGAGTGTTCTATACATGTTATATAAATATAAAAAGGAGGTATCATCGTTAGGTAACTCGACGTCGGAAAGCCTGGCTATGGTGTGTTTCACGAGTCGTGTCGGATTTAGGGCGTTTCACGAGACGTGGACAGCATATAGTGTTTAATTAGATATTTAGTGGTAAAGGTGTGTATTTTGGATTAAAGAAGCAAAGTAAACATGGTTAGTTATGCAGCTTGTGGCCCTTCTAAAACTCCCAACAAATTCAGAACTTGGAATAAGATTTCATTGGTAAGTAGGTACCTACTTTACCCCTTATTTTTCTGGTTTTTACCATTTCATAAAGCAAAATTATAAATTGTCAATTGTTAACAAATAGGTGACAGATTTATTAATGGGCATACCCGTAAAAAAATGCATTAAAGATCAATTTTTGCAAGAACATTGGACAGTGCTAAAAGTAATAGATACTTTTCTTTTATACTTGACATGTTAAAGTTTATACTGCCAATAAACTGCTAAAATTAGTTATTTGAATATATTTGGGCATTTGAAATGCAAAAATAAGCAAAGTATGGTTAGATAATAGTGGGGTAGTTTTGAAGTGTGCTTCTTATTAAAAAAATATGTACTACCTAATTTTATTGAAGAAGCACCCTTCAAAACTAACGCACTATTATCTAACCATATTTTGCTTTTTTTGCATTTCAAATGCCCAAATATATTCAAATAACTAATTTTAGGATTTTAATGGCAGAATAAACTTTAACATGAGTTAAGTTATTCGATGTGCGAATACACTTTTTAAAAAATATTTATTTTAACTTATCGACTAAAAATGAGACAGTTAGTACAACTCTTATGCACGCGACAAGACTTCAGTAAAGACTAATCTATAGAAAAAGGGCAAATTTGGTATTTATACAGAAATAGGTCATTAAAATGTTTTCATCTAGAAAGTTCGTGGAATGTTTAGATAGCGTTGCGTCAGCCACATAACTCCTCCCTGCCTAAGTCAGAAAATAAGGGTATCCTTGTTTTCTGGGGAAGTGGGATTTCTTCGTTGGGTCTTGCTGCTTGTCGGGGTTGCCAAACTTTGTAGAACCAAATTGCTGCTACTGCGGCTATGACCATGGCTACGATCAGAATTGTATTGGCTATAGTATGATGATGGATTGGATGATTGCTTGATCCTGGTTCCGGTAGATTGTCCAGTAGCGAAGAGATGTGTTGCAAGTGTTCGCTGTCAATTCGCTTCAAGCGTAGTGGTTGAGTCCTGGGACTGCTCACGGTGGTTTCGATTGGAGGCAAGTTGAATACGAATTGTTCATGGATAGTTTCCTCCGTTGAGAATGTCTGATTTTCGATGGTTATTTGGCAATTGGTCAGCGTTATAACACATGGACTTCTAACTTCGTAAATTCCTTCGCTGTCGCATAGTGTTTTTAACTTTGTTGCTGCAACGGGAATGATCAAGATTTCCTTGGCATTTATTTGGGAAATGCTTGTTTCGGAGAAGTAGATTTCCGTCATTTTGCAGGTACCTCTTCCTGTCCTAATCAGTTCGGCCAAACATGGCTGGTGTTTCTGTAAATTTGCTTGTAGGCAAAAATGCATATTTTCTATCTCTGGGCATCTTTGTGATGTTGTCCAGTTCTCTTCCGTGTTGAGTAATAGGAAAGGATGTATAGGTATGATCGTAAAGTTTTGGACAGGTATAGGATATATTTGTAAATATTTTAAGGTTAAAAGAGAAGAGGTTATTCAAGGGGTCTCTCACTTTTAAAAAAATATGTACATGTAATGCCAAAATATCACTTTAAGCGCGACTGCCAGGGAATGCCCAGTGACTTTAGGGACTGCCGTAAAATTTTATAGGCTGCTAGAGACTGCCTAAAATGTTTAGGAACTGCTTGTGACTGCCTAAGACTGCTTGCGACTGCCAAATACTTTTCGAGTCTAATAGGAATTGTCAACAAAAGAAAATACCATAAATAATTATCTCTTTATGCCTTGGTCAAGGCTCTGGTGTTCTCCCATTTCTTTTTATTTGTGTTTTAGCGAAATTTTTAGGTATTATTAAGAAACTAAATGAGTAGGAACAAAATAAAATCAGGAATAATCTAAGCAACCAAGTTCGTATATCTATATACCCCATTTATCGAAAATAATGGACATTTTTGAAAAACAAACTAAAATGTAAGCAGGTGTAATATTTCGAATAATTATTAGGTATTTAGAATGCCGGATTTAGTTGTCTCCATTTGCTAAACACTGTATCACCCATGGTTATGGGATCCTCATACCGACTTCGCTTCGAATATATAACACCCTGCATAAAATATAAAAATTCTTAAAATATCCTCTTAAAAAATATAATTATAACATGTAGATTTTACAACTATTATTTGCCCTTACGTTACGGTTAGTGACGTTATAAAAATTTTTGCGATTAACCAACATCTCTTTCTCGAGTAAAATAATTAAAAAGTTTGAAAATAAGAGCCCGCTCCTTCTCATTAAACCGACGATTCATTTTAAAAATGATTTATTCCGCGGTTTAAAGAAAATCCGTCGTTTGACACCACATTTGACACTAGTCGATACCTGTCAAATGACATTTTACCCAAGATTTTATAATACGTCCATGGTGTAAAGAGAGATGCCAAGCTATGACGTAACGGCAAATAATGGTTGTACACATTTTATAATCCAGCACATTTATATTTTAAAAAGTAATTAGACACTCTTTTTAAGGTTTTGTATTTTCCTATAGTATTAAGTTCCATTTGTTCCTGGCGTTTCAATTTAAAGGGATAGTTTCCAACAATATTAATTGGTCCATACAAAATACATTTTTATTTTACAATCTGAATACCATCTTTTACCATATGAAGTCGTCAAGTTCTTTCTTAAGAAATTTAATTTTATATTTATTGCTTGGTAAAATTTCGACAATACGGCCAATATACTAGGTATCATCATAAAATACACCAGCATAGTACTCTTCTTGTTTTATGGTATTACAAGTAGTAGTGTTTTGATTTTATGTTAACTCAACATCTGAAAATTATTCATTTTCAAATTCACTTAACGGTTCAACTGTGGTAAAATCTTCAGAACTTTCCTCACTGTTTCTGTCTCTATTTTTCTTTCTTAGAAATTTAATTTTTGGTTCGTTTTTTTTTGCTTGGCAGGAGTTCTACATTTGCTTGGGGTACTTAATGACTTACATCTGAACTGATAAGTCTATCACTAGAGAGCCTACCATGATGTTTTTAAGAAAATACCAACATAAAGTACTACATACATACAGTTAAACTATCAATATCCAAATTTCAACAGGGTGACTCGAATTCGAGTCTATGTATAGCGAACTCGAGAACCGTAAGAGCTACAGGTCCATCAAATTAGGATAAAATTGCGCATTTAGGTGTCTAACAATATGCCGTTTAGAAAGTTTTAAAATTCCGAATATTTTCGGATATATCCGGAAAAAATCGAAATATTGAAAAATCGCTTTACTTCTTTCCTGAGCTTATTTAAAAACGGATTTCAAGTTGAATTGCACTTTTGCATTGCCACTTTTTCAGCTCTATCCAATGGTGGTATTCAGTTTAGAATCCGTCGTTTCATCTTCATTAGCTTTTTTTGTTAAATACGAACTTTAATTTTTTTAGCGTTTTTCAAATGACATTGGTGTTATAAATATGAATATGTGTTTTAATTTTTTTTTGTTTTTTTTTTTAATTTTATATATATATTTTTTTTAAGTTATTTATTTTCCTTTGGGGTAAAAAATAAATGAACTTGTTTATTTAGTTTTATTATATTTTATTTTTATTAAAAATAAAGGTCTTAATTTTCCACTTAACACAAAAAACAAAATAAAATATTTTTAGAGAATGTAAAAATTTCAAAAGTAACAAACTATTTAAATTTATGTCAAAGCGAAATAAGTAATTTGAAAAAAAAATAAAATAATAATAATAAAAACGCATATTCATATTACCTAATAACGCCAATATCATCTGAAAAACGATAAAAAAAATCGTATTTAAAAAAAGGAAGTTGATGATGACCCCTTGAAGACGAAACGTTAGATTCCAAACTGAATATCACCATTGGATAGAGCGGAAAAAGTGGCAATACAAAAAGGCAATCCGCTTTGAAATCCATTTTTAAATAAGCTCAGGAAAAAAATAAAACGATTTCTCAATATGTATTTCGGTTATTTTTTTCGGATATCTGGAAATACTCGGTAACGGCATATTGTTACGCACCTAAATGCGCAATTTTGCCTTAATTTGACCGACACTGTATCTCTTACGGTTTTCGAGTTAGCCATACATAGATTTGAATTCAAGTCACCCTGTACATCATCATGACCTTCAATATTTGGTTCTATTGCAATATTTTCTTCAAATGGTTTAAGGACTGGTTCTTCGGAAAATTGGGTAGCAGGCTCGGTAGTAGGTGGAAAAGATACAGTAGATGATGCATGCAGTTCACCTTCATGTCCTAGATTAATTCCCAACTCACTTATGTCACACAATGCGTCATCTTTAGCTTTTTCTAAAACTACTTTTATGCTTTTGATTGAAAGAATGTCTGTTGTTTTCATAATATTTACTCCATGGCGAGTAAGTTTTTACCTACCGTCCAAATATGTATAAATTATATTTTTAACGTCAAAAGCGTACTAACAAAATCTCAATATAAACTCAAAAAATGGTCACACGTCATTCACAACCATCACCAAATAATTAGCCTAATAGACAATGGAATGGCGCGCAAACTGGAATACTGCTTACTTGCCTGCAGCAAAACAAATAGACACCCTGCCCAGCAGCCAACAGAGCCTGTTGGCTGCCGAGGCCCTTGCGTTACGTGGTTCTTGACCATTCCTTGTAACAAAACTTGCTGATCGCCTGCTAAATTCCAAGCGACTGCCGCCAACTGCGACTGATTTGTTAGGGAATGCCTTAGGACTGCTGCGACTGCGAAAGAATGCCCAGGGACTACCAGTGAATGTTAAGACGACTGCCTATGACTGCCACTAATTACTAGTTGACTGCCCTGGGACTGCCTGCGACTGCCAAGAAAATGTACATGTAATGCCAGTAGTGAAAGACCCCTTGAGGTTATTGGTACATGAATCTTGAATATTAGAATTTTATCTTTAATTGAAACTTGAGTTGAGAAGAAAGAATAGTAACTTATCTTTTGGAATGGTGTTATTTTATCGTTACCATATTTCTTATTTAACTCAATGAGAATATTTTTTAATTGCAAGGGATTTATTATAGAGCTATGTAAAGTATTCAGGTGTGCGAATGGAATTGCTGGTTCTACATTATTTAAGATATTTTTTATTGAGGGCAATTGAATTATTAGAGAGTCTATTATATTTGAGAACGAAAAGATTTCTTCTAGTTTCAGAATTTTGTTAAGTTCATTAGCGAGGCTGTTTAATTGTATTTGTAACATATTTTGATTATTGGATAATCTTTGGAAATTATTGTTATATACGGAAAATATCTCCTTAAGATAGGTAGCTTGTTTTCCTAGTTCGGTGTGAATTTTATGTACGTTTGATTCTAAGCTTTCTAAATGGGTAGAGAAATATTTTTCATCGTCTGAATCAAGAGTACCGAAAAGCCATTTTTCTAATTTTCCTACGCCATTGAAAAATCCTCTTTTCATTCTTTGATTTTCATTTGAAAATATATATATTTTGCTTGATATTACATTGCAAAGAGATAGCGTGCTTGTTAACTTAGTTTTTAATATTAAAGCAAAATGATCGTTAGATTGGCTCTTGTTTAGGGTTTCTTGTAGTTTTACTAAGTTATTAGTGATTTGAAGGAGAGAGTTTTCAGGGTGTCTTAGATTGATATGATATAGGAACGTATGTTTAGATGTTATAATTTTTGCTTGTCCAATTTGGACTGGAAGGATAGGATTGTTAATTTCCTTTATTTGTATTGCTAGAGCAGGAGTAGGAGAAGAATGATCGTTGGATTCATTTTGTTTTTTCCCTGAAACAATACGTTGAGGTTTGAATAAGTTTTTGTGATATGTTTTATTTTTTGTCTTAATTTTAATATCACTTATTAAAGAGGGATTTTCAGCTCTCTCGTAAGGGTTTACGGTTTTCTTTTGCGATATATTTCGCTTACGTAATTTATAGAGCTTTCGAGTAGTGTTGATTTTTACTGTTTTTTGTCTATTTAAATTCTTTTTCTTGAGAACGTTTTGTTGCTTATCATGTAAGGTTCGAGAGACTATTTCATTCAGTTTTTTAATGTTTTCAGAATGATCATGCATGTATTGGTTGGAAAAATAATCTTTGATCAATTTGATTATGACTTCTTGATCGTTTGGATCTGATATTTGGACGGTAAGTCTCATTTTGTCAAAGATCTTTTCTCTTGTTATTTTATGATTTTTTGCAGTTAAGAAGACTATTTGATTTTTAAAGGAGTTGATCGGTTTTTCAGTATAAGGTGCTCCTAAAATAGGATTTTCTTGGCTCGAATGTACCGTCTTGATGTCAGAATTATCGGGTCTATCTTCCGTTACTATATTGTCAGAGTTTTGGACATGGTTTGAGGTTGGTATGTTGAAATGATGGTCGATAATTTGTTCAAGTTCTTCTTGTGAAAACTCAGGTGTTCTGTCTAAGTCTGGGTTCGCAATGATGGATGCATTGTCTTGATCATTGGTTTCTATGGGATGTATCTCTACACGGGAAAGTGCGTCGGCGATCGTATTTAATTTTCCTTTTTTATATATAATTTCGTAGTCATATTCTTCAAGTTTTAATCTCCATCTGATTAATCTTGAATTCGGTTTTTTTAATGAAAAGATCCACTGAGCAGAATAAATATGGGCGGAAGTATTGTACAGCGAAGACGATGGCCAAAAGTTCTTTTTCAATCGTTCTGTAATTAATCTCAGCGGGATTAAGGGTTCTAGATGCGTATGCAATTGAAAGGTCTTGGCCTATCGGACCTTGGGAAAGTATGGCTCCTATTGCAAAATTTGAGGCATCAGTTGTTAAGTTAAAGGGTTTTGTAAAGTCAGGGTATTGTAAGATCGGGTCATTCAATAAAATTTTCTTACAGGTGTTGAAGCAGTTTATGAAATCGGCTGTGTGTTCTATTTTAGTGTTTTTCTTTAAACACTGGGTCATTGGTTTTGTGAGTTTGGCAAAAATTCTTAATAAACTTTCTATAGTATCGTATGAGGCCTAGGAAGGATTTAATCTCTTTAGCGGTTCTAGGGATAGGGAAGTTTTCTATAGCTTTTTTTTTTTTTGGTTAGGTTTTATTCCTTCAACGGATTTGCATAGGAATTCGGACTTGTCTAACTGGATTTTAAGTCCTGCTTCTTTTAGTTTGTCGAAAACTTTCTTTAGATTGGTTATGTGTTCTTGGAGGGATGTTGAAAATATGATTATATCATCCATATACACTAGACAGACTTTGTTTTGAAGGTCATTGAGGACATTGTCCATTACGCGTTGGAATGTTGCGGGTGCGTTTTTTAGTCCAAAGGGCATTTGGACATATTCATAGTGTCCATGTTCGACATTGAAGGCGATTTTAGGTATGGAATCGGGATGCATCTCCATTTGGTGGAACCCTGATGCTAAGTCGAGAGTTGTAAAATATTGGCAGCGGCCTAACTTGTCTAGTGTGTCGGAGATGTTGGGTAGAGGGTAGATTTAGGGCTCTTAGGTCTTTAATGCCTAATATCCCGTCGAAGTAATCATGGAAGTTGAAAAGAACAAATTCTATTGTGCCTTTAATTGGGTAGAATTCATTAAATAAAGGAATATGAGCTTTGAAATTGGCTTCTCTTTGTCCTGCACAGGTAATTATAGGAGTATCGGATTTAAATATAGTATTTGGGAAGTACTTTACTGCTATATAGGGCCTAAGAAGTGAGGGATGACAGCCTGTGTCGATAAGAAGTTTGACTGGAGGATTATGGATTTGAATATAGGACAATGAGTTTGGTGTCAGATTATTTAAGTCTATGACTCGTCTATTGGTGGGCCTTTTTCAAGAAAATTTGCTTCTTCATTTGTTAATGATACGTCGTCATTTTCGAAGTGATGACTCGGGTTTAATTGATCATTAGGTACGCCTTCATTTAAGTAAAAGGAATTCTCATAATTTGTTTCGAAAGTGTCATTAGTCGCGGGTTGCTCATCGTATATGTAAAAATTATTATCGCAATTATTGCTATTTAGAAAGTCGTGTTCTAAATAATTTTGAGTTTCGAGGTTTGTTAATTCCTCCGATATAAAATTGCGAGGTCCGGAATTTTGAAAATAATTTTGTTTTTGATGTGTTTTTTTAAGGACGGTATTCTAGAGGTTGTGGACATTGGTTCCGGCTTAGATGTAGGTTTGTGCGAATTCTTTTGGGAAAACACGTTGATAGGTTTGCCGAATACCTGGGCGTTTGTTGAAAATTTCTGCGGAGTAATACTTGCTCTAGGATTAATACTTATGGGTTGACGTGGAAGAGGTGGCGAAAAGTTCCTAATTATTGTTTCTTGACTGAAATTGGGTCTTTGAATTGGGACAGAATTGTTATTATTATTGTTAAATCTAAAACCTTGGTTTTGTATTGGCATGCGGGGACCTAGAGTATGTCGAGAAAAGTTAGTATTAATTTGGTTAGTGTTTCTCGATGGATGTGTTTGAGAATTTGCAAAACTCTGGGGTCGTTTAAGGCTTAATTGTTGCTCCATGAGCGAGAGAAGTAGCATCTTCGATATTACGTGGTTTCGTGATCATTAATAGGGTTCTTCAGTGGCGGATTTGCAGTCTCGGCCGCCCTAGGCCCCAAGCTATCAGCCGCCCCTTTCTCAGCATCCACCATATAGACTACATAATGAAATTACTTTATTGCAATTACCGTAATATACTATTTTTGACACGATTGGGGCCGCCCCTAAATCTGGCCGCCCTAGGCCCGGGCCTACCGGGCCTTAGGGTAAATCCGCCACTGCGGGTTCTTAGTTCTGCGTTTGTATTAGACATTAAAACTGTTACTGCTGTTACTTCATTTTGATTAATAAGAGCTAATTTAGTGGCGTTATCTAATAAGGGGTCTTCGTTAATGTTTAGGTTTAGTCGCATTTTAATTAATTTTAATCTTTCAAGAAAATCAATAATACTTTCATTTCTATCTTTAGTTAAGTAAATAAATTGTTGTCGAAGTACATTTCTATATACTTTATCACCGTATTTATTTTGTAAAGCTTCTTTTATTTGAGGCCAGGTAGTTAAATCAGGTCTACAGAGTAAATAATCGCCAGCTTCAGCAATGATTTTAGAGCAAATAGATGCGAAAACAAACTCACTTAAGCTATTATCAGAGGTTTTTCCGTATCTATCTTATGACAGTCGGTAGGATCCAGAAGGTGAAAATTCGCAAACTTTCCACCGTTAGTATCAACTATTTGTCTGGACATCGAACCTGGAACGAGAAGATTCTCCGAAGCTTAAAGTAAGTGTTGAGTATCCTCTCTGTCCCAACCCTTCCTTTATTAAATTGTGAAAATTTCTTATTTTCTGACAAATATTTAATTTTAGACCATAATATTGTGAAAAATTTCTGAATATTTTATTGGAATTTTCTGACAAACTCTTAATTTTAGTTATAGTATTGGAAAAAACCTCCAATTGTTTAATCTTCTCACTGAATTTGAAATTTTTTAAGAAAAACATACATATTAATTATTTAATATCGCACCTCCTACTGTTGTTGATCTCTCTAGAACTCTCAGTAATATAACTTTTAATCCACCAACTATTCAGGCTGCCAAGAAAATTGCCTCTACGTTACGCCAATTTTCAGGACGTAGCGAGCATTTACAATTGTTTATAAACTCTGTAGATAGATATTATTATCAGTTAAACAATTGAATATGTTATAAACTTGCAAATTTAGAATAATGCTGGATTGATGTTTGAAATTTTTTCCGGAAAATCCCACAGGACAGCTGCACACTCCAATGCTTAAATCTACAAAGTACTTATTTTCCTGTTCATTACCTACGACACAAAATTCCATATCTGAAATCTGCTTGATTTGACTGAAGGAAACATCTTTCGCATTCGTGCAATGCCTATTAATAGTGCTTCTAGTTACTTTATTGAAACACAAATGTAAAAGTATTTGTTTGTAATAGCTTTCAGAGTCCGTCGTAACAAAATCAGCTAACTGCACCAGATTGTAAGCCTTTGTCCGTTCGAGAGGAATATCCTTAAATATTCGAAACATTACTTCTGCAATATTGTTCGTATCTGAACGCCTGGTCAAAAAGTATTTTCTGTGATATAAACACCAAGCGTTAACGTCTTTTTAAATTTTTTCAACTATATAGTTTTTATAATTTTCAAATTTGCAGTTTAAAGGAAATAATTAAACATTGACATCTAAGTCTTCTTTGGTTGTAGAGTAAAGTATTTTCTTAAATAATTTGATCTTGCCTATGCTCTTTCGAAATGTTGTTTGGAGCAATATTAAGCCATTTCCAAACAACTTTTAATACATGAAAAGTACATAATAACATTGTAGATGATGACCAATACTTTTGAAGTAGATTGCTTTCTACCATATCATCGTCCGTGAGAATAATCTTGGGCGATACATTATGCAAATTAATTTCCGACACATTCTTAAGTGCGAGATCAAATAAGTCTCTTTTTTGAGAAATAGAGATGACACATCCTAATGGAATACCACCTACCGCTGATTTTGTTGCAAACAATACAGTTTATGGTTTTGGACGTCGCAGTTACTTGTAGCACAGCTTAGTATAACAATCAGCTGGAAGTCTCTCGGCACCTTTGAAGTATTGGCCCGGAACAGAAAAAAGCAAGATAGGCGAAACTCGCGCTGTCGCTCTCGCACCGAGGATAGAATCCAGCGCCGTATTAAGGATATTTTATTTTTTAATTACAGTACCGTATTACCAGGTTATTGGTTAAACTTGGGTGCTAGGTGCTATGCCGATTATTAGTGATTATCGTATTCATGAAGGAAATAGTATATTATTTTATATGGAGGAAAAGTAATACTTTTCATGGCGCGCTCGTGTTTAACAGCCGAACGGAGTGAAGCTGGTAATAGAGAGCAAGCCATGAAAAGTAACTTTTCCTCTAAATAAAATATGCTGTTTTTTCTTCAAATGTCGACAAATTAATGCAAAAAGTCTCTTTTTAATAGTAATAATTATTAATATTAAAGATAAGTGGGTTCGCAAGGCGGCTTAGACCGGTGCGGTGTCGGTGAATAGGCTCAGGTTGTTGCTATAGTAATGTAACATAAAGCTGTCAGTGGATACTGTCAACAATAATTATATTTTTAAAATTGCGTGTTCGATTGCGTTTTAATTCCGTATTGATAAGCAGTTATTGGGTAAGTTCGATTAAATAATAACCAATTTGTTCCTAAATTAGTGATTTTTAGAAATGCAGTCACACATTGAGTGATAAATACAAATTTTAGTTTAATAACTCTTGAGTTGTTGACGCTTATTTTGATGTTTGTTTGTATTGTATCTATGTTGCTATTATAACACTTTTACCTCCGCCGGCGGAAAAGTGAAAAGTAAAGCTCCGGCGGAGGAATAACGAAATTTCACTGCCGCCTACACAGTCGAGTAATGACGGATTTACTGACGTCTGAAGAAAAAATAAATTAATAAACATATTGGAACAATACAAAGACACAATTTATTGAAGAAGAGTTATAGAAGGTGTAATTTCACAAGTCAAAAAATAAAACATACTTAAAATATGGCCAAACCACAGCTAAATATTAGGTAATTAAATTAAAATAAATACTAAAATACATACATTTGAACGGAATGAGGAAAAAAGGCAATGATCACATGGATATTTTGAATATTTTACAAGTTTATTATTTATTTCTTAATAATAGATATACTATTTTGAGGGCGAAGGTCACAAAACCGTTTGTGACTAAAAGTACTTACACCATAAAAACTTTATTGATTCCTCCATATGATTAATTTATTTTTATTGATATTTTTAAAATCAAAGTTAATATTTTTAAGAGTAATGGTACATGCGAACTCTTAAATATATTTTTTTCTACGACTAGGCAAAAACGCACTAACAACTGCTCTTGAAAGCTAGACATTTCACACGCGTATTCGGGAATTTAGATTAAAGGGCTTCGTCTCCGTTTTACAGCTTCGCCCTCAGAGGTCCCATTCCCAGATTTCTAAAAACGGTGGCCCAATTTTAGGGCTTCAACCCCCCCCCCCCCCCCCGGGCCCCTATTTTTGCAAAACTAGAACTAAGGACCTGGGTCCACTTTTAAGCCTTAGGGCCCAAGTTTAGGGCCCATTCCTAAATCTGTAAAAAATGGAACTCCTGTACCATTGGTCCATCTAGGGTCCCCCCCCCTGGGGTCCCATTTATGGCTTTGCCCCAGGGGGTGCCTCTTTTCCAAATGTGTCAAATATGAGGCTCCCACAGCGGGCCCCATTCAAAAGATTCGCCCCCGAGGACCCCATTTTAAAATCTGTGAAAAATGGGACCCGTAGCAGGAGCCCCATTTCAGGGCTTTGGGCCTCAAGGAGTCCTAATTTAGGGCTACACCCCCGGATGCTTCCTTTTCCGAATATGTAAAAAATGGATCCCCTGAGGGAAGGCAAAGCCATCAGAGGAGACCGCCGGTGAATGGCGCCTTTTTCCAAAGATATGAAAAGAATAACTACAAAAATTAAGGGCGAAACCCTAAAAGGACGCCCTGGGTAGGGCGTTGTCCTGGCCCTGGCATCTCAATACCTACTCATTAACTAGTTACACAAATTGCTGTAGAAGTGTTTGTATGGTCTTTGTAAACTATAAATTTTAATTTAAAGACAAGATGCTTGATGTATTATATTCTAATAAATATTATATAATATCAATATTATTTGCAGTCGTAGAAAAAATACAGTATGTAACGCGTGTGACAAATCACTTTTCACACGAGTGTGAAGTTTGATGGCACGAGTCGTAGGCGACTGACATAAATTACATTTCATCACTTGTTGCACAATATACTATTACTGCAAATATTTTGGGAAAGTTCTCACTTTTTCCGTCGAGTGTGCTATGAATGGTCATGGAAACCGAAGATAAATAAATGACAGTCGTGCGTTTGTTACAGTTTGGTGCTGGCACTGTTCTGAATATGCCCGAAGTCCAAATATAATATGTCAAAACTGACAGTCATTTGCAAATTTCAGAATAAGTATAGAGAAAAATGTGCATTTAATTTACAAAAATGGGACTGTAGAAAAAGTTATGTGTGTTTTTCGAGCGCAAAATAAGATTGCCGTTTTCGAAAGATTACAGTAACATTCCTTCTCAGGCGGCAATCCGTTACTTTGCGCTCTAAAAATACAAATAACTATTACCAGAATAAAATTCCGAAGTAAGTTGATGACATGAAGAATGTTGGCATGATATGACGAAACATTCATTGCTTTGCACAGACATGCCCATAATGTACAATAAGAATATTCAAGTTGAAATGTGGACCCGACAAAATATCACAGCTTTGTACTAAGCCGTGAAAATATTACATATATCGTAATTATGATTAGATACTTACATTTTTATCACTATGAAACCGAAAGAAACTCCTATCATAATTATATTTTTTATTAATACAACCTTTAGCGGCACAAACGTGTCCCATCTTTGGGAAACCCATGATATTGCAAGTTATAAAAACACGAAATCAGTATCAACACTTTTAACTACGCCTACATTCAATTGTTTCAAAATCTAAGGAACAAATGGCCGATACCGACGCTAGTGCCGCGATCTTCCCCATAATGGCGCCATGCGCAAGGATCGGCGCAAACCGTTCCCACGAGCGGAGTGTCATAGCTGATTGTATTAAGCTGCGCTTGTAGCATCAACAAACAGTATTTCAGAGGCTTGAATTAAGTACATTGATGCCCGCTTCATTAAGGGGGTATATAGAGATATGGCATAATGGTCGTCAATGCGGCCGATTTTGAAAGAAAGTCCATCAATTTCTATAAATTCTTTTGTAATTTATTAAACATCTCAGCACCGCTTCGCCTGCCGTAATTATCGTTAAAATGTGCCGCCCATAAATTTTGGAAATCAGTTTTTTCGGAAACCAAACCAAAAACCACACATAATATTGTTAGAATACATAAAGGCATAAATCAATACATAATAATACACGGGGTTAGGAAAGAGAACTTCAACTCCTAAATATATTTTAAACCGCTTCAGGTGTGTTTACAAAATTTGGTACCTAGGAATTTTTGAGCATGCGAAATTAGTGTGATTGTGTTGTGATCTTACTAAATTTGATACGCCAAATTTACTGCAATAAAAATAAATTGTGCATTCCATTTAAAATAACAAAGTTATTACCTGTAGTACAAAACTGTAGAATTTGGCAACACTGATATCACTCTCCATCTTCGCATGCACAAAAAACCCAAAACTACCAAATTTATCACACCTGAAGCGGTTTAAAATATATTTAGGAATTGAGGCTCTTTTTCCTAAACCTGTATAACACACCACCTATAATCAAACCAAACCTATTTTTTTTACACGCGGTTTAAGAATGATTGTTAATAATCAGTCGTTCAACGGGGCCTGTGGAGAGGTGCTGCCCCCAGTGGTAGACACCACAACCCGTTTTATTGAATGAAAGCACGTGAAATATTTGCCTTACATACGAAAGGGAAGGGGTAGAAAGGGGAATACCGAATTAATACTCGCTATGAAATTCTACCAAGGCCAAGCCACAAGAACCGGTTTTACCAGTTTATTTTTATATAGAGTGCGAATTTCCATAATATATATATAATAGTGCTTCCGCAATCTTGAAACTTTTCAATTGAATTTTGAATTTATTTTATTATCTGGGAAAATTATATTACACATTGGTTTTTGTGATGAATTTACTAGTTTCTATTATTCATATAATTGAAACGATGCAGTAATCGAAGAAAATAGACATTTAACGAAGGTTTTAAAAAATTGCATATAGGTACCTATCAATGAAAAAGGGGAAATAATAAACAGTAATAAAATTCTATTTGCTAAATGTAAATCGTTTTAAATTGATAAGTATAAAATTTTACAATACAAAAATTGATATCTGATGGTTGCCTTTTGGGTTTTAGACCATGCAGAACTTTTTATGAAGAATAACGTTTTTTCATAAAACCAATAATAAAAAAGTTTTCCATATGGTTCCAACTTAGTGAGACATAC
>MU189768.1:16194-26300 GCA_016904865.1 Pissodes strobi | reverse complement strand
CTGTTCTGATTATTAAATATCCAAACTGCTATTAGACAAAACGGATTTCCGATTAAAACTACAAAACAAAATAAGTACTTTTCTACTTACCTCGAAAAATCGTAGGCGTACGTAAATAATATCAATTTACACAACACAAAACAAATAATAGAAATATAATCACTAGTCACTAGACTAGAACTCAAAGCACAAACGTCTTACAAAGCAAAGTTTCTTCAACAATGGCCGAAAAATTAAAAATATAAATATAGTGTAGATGTTCAGATGCGGCGCGCCGGCGCCGCCTGGAAACCGCCCTTGGAAATGCACCAATAGAAATGCAGGAACCCCTTCCTTGCAACGTCACTCGTAGGACGCGTAGTAATTTCTTGAAATTCAATAATGGGCACAGTTCAGGCCGGACGCCATCTACCGATGAGGCCTTTTTTCAGTTCGAGGTTGAATAACTATTCCCTGATATATAAACAATGTAATCAGTAACCGGATTTTTTTGAAAACACCTGTACAAATTTTTAATATAATAAAAAAATAAAAATGGAAGAAAACATGCACGTTCTTTCAAGCAATATTCCAAAAAAATCGCCCTTTTTTGTCCCAAATATTTTAATATTTAAGAGCTGATGGTTTCACCCACTCGAAAAAGTGTACACCTTAAAATCAGAGAAATAAATACCTTGAAAAGTTTACAAATATCTATTTATAACAATTATTATTATAAAATACTATTAAATACTATCATGGCCTGTCATTTATCACATACCAAAATTTAAAAATTCATCTTCAAAGAATCAAAATAAAAGGCGGTCGCTTTTGATCTGGCCGGCCGATATTTTTTGTTGCGATTAACAAACAGCCCCACATATTTTTTATTTTTTTCATACACTTCTTCGTAATGAATACGGCCTGCTTTGCAGTACATAACACCAATTATCACCTAATGTTTGTTTAGTTTTTAGGTTATATATTGGAATTTAGAATGTAGGAGCATACATAAGTCGTAATATAACTATAACAATATAATATGCACTATTAATTATTAGTATTATTATAGTACTATGAATACATCGGCAGAGCGAATAGTATATTATTTTATATGGAGGAAAAGTAGTACTTTTCATGGCGCCCTCGTGTTTAACAGCCGAACGGAGTGAGGCTGGTAATAGAGAGCAAGCGATGAAAAGTAACTTTTCCTCCAAATAAAATATGCTGTTTTTTCTTCAAATGTCGACAAATTAATGCAAAAACGTCTCTTTTTAATAGGAATAATAATTATTATTAAAGATAAATGGGTTCGCAAGGCGGCTTAGACCGATGCGGTGTCGGTGAATAGGCTCAGGTTGTTGCTATAGTAATGTAACATAAAGCTGTCAGTGGACACTGTCAACAATATATTTTTAAAATTGCGTCTTCGATTGCATTTTAATTCCGTATTGATAAGCAGTTGTTGGGTAAGTTCGATTAAATAATAATCAATTTGTTCCTAAATTAGTGATTTTTAGAAATGCAGTCACAAATTGAGTGATAAATACAAATTTTAGTTTAATAACTCTTGAATTGTTGACGCTTATTTTGATGTTTGTTTGTATTGTATCTATGTTGCTATGACAACACTTTTACCTCCGCCGGCGGAAAAGTGAAAAGTAAAGCTCCGGCGGGGGAAAAACGAAACTTCACTGCCGCCTACACAGTCGAGTAATGATGGATTTACTGACGTTTGAAGAAAATAGTTATTTGTTTTACTAGGCAGCAAAGTAGTAGATTGACTGCCGCGGCTGATAATTCAGCTAAGGCAGTCAGTCTACTTTTGGTTACATCAGAACCAGCTCAAATAAGTAAAATAATTTGAGACTAAGTGAAACTAACCGGAAGTTGATTGACGACTAACCAAAACTAAGCAAATCCATTAAAACTGATTATACCGTATCGAACCGGTGCAAATGACTAAAATAAGTTAAGACTATGGAAAACTAACCGAAAGCTGATTGGACGACTAAACAGAACTAACCAAATTTATTAAAATGGATTATAACATATCGGAACCGGCTCAAATAAGTAAAATAAGTTGAGACTAAGTGAAACTAACCGAAAGTTGATTCGACGACTAACCAAAAATAACCTAATCCATTAAAATTGATATTAACGAACCGGGTCCAAATAACTAAAATAAGTTGATACTAAGTGAAATGTACCGAAAGTTGATTAGACGACTAACCAAAACTAACCAAATCTATTAAAATTGATTATAACGTATCGTAACCGACTTAATGACTAAAATTATTTGAGTTTAAGTGAAAATAACTGAATGATAATTGAACGACTATCCAAAACTCACCAAATCCATTAAAATTGATTATAACGTATCGGAACCGGTTCGAAAGACTGAAATAAGTTAAGACTAAGGGAAACTAAGCTAAAGTTGATTCGACGACTTACTAAAAATAATCTAATTTATTAAAATTGATTATAACGTATCGTAATCGGTTCAAATGACTAAAATAAGCCGATACTAAGTGAAATTAAACGAAAGTTGATAAGACGACTAACCAAAACTAACCAAATCTATTAAAATTGATAACGGATCGGAATCAACTCAAATGAATGAAAATAAAATAATTTCAGACAAAGTGAAACTAACCGAGAGTTGATTAAACGACTAACCCAAACTAACCAAATCCATTAAAATTAATTAAAACCGATACGTTTTAACCGGTTCAAATGACTAAAATAAGTTAAGACTAAGGGAAACTATCTGATAGTTGATTGGACGACTAACCAAAAGTAACCAAATCTATTAAAAATGATTATAACGTAACGGAACCTGCTCGAATAAGTAAAAAAAGTTGCGACTAAATAAAACTGACCGAATAAATTGATTAGACGACTAACCAAATCTATTAAAATTGATTATAGCGTATTGGAACCGACTCAGATGACTAAAATGTGAAGCTAACCGCGTTAGATCGGGGACTAAGAGACGATTCGAATACAGTTTTTACAATCATCACTAATGTTGTAAGTAGTAAAAACGAACGAAACTTGAAGTAATATGCATTTAGGTGGTATATTTTGGTAAACTAAACTTACGTAATCTGCTAAAAGTCATTTTTTACATCATATTATGTTAAGGGTGGGTGAGGGTGACTTTTAGTTTCTCATGGCAGACTGCTCGTGTTTCATATCGTTAGATCGAGGAATGTGAGACGAATTGAATGCAAATGGTCTTTTGCTTTTTACAACCACGCTTATAAGGTTTTAAATTATAAAAAAGTACGAGACTTGAAGTAATATACATTTATTTGGTATAGGTAAACTAAACTTACGTAATCTAACCTGATCTCACTCAAACTTCTATCAAGTCAATTATGAGTTTTCTCAGTCATCTCAAATTTAATAAGCGTTGCATTCTGCTTCGGCATTTTCATTGTCCCCCCGGTTGCATCTTGGTGAAGAACTGTGAACTTTTTGCAAAGTAAATTTTTAATAATTATGTTCACTACATGTAATCAACACATCCAAGGATCATATTTTGGAGTTTAAGTATTTTTGATTCGAAAAGGTAAAATGCTGTTTATTATATTATGTTCAATAATATTGCGTAATCAAATCTTTACTCGTATTCTATTGATATTTACTTATTTATTAAGCCATGCTTATAAGACAATTACAACAGTTACGAGTTTCGAATAAGATGCCGATGATGCTGAACCTCCTTCCTAACCGGCTGCGAGCACTAACCTGAATTTATTCGAATGATTATTTAAATAATCATTCGGTTATTAATATTATTTGAATACAAATAATTCGGTTATCAAAATAATTCGGTTATGCCCATCACTAACTCTAACGTTATATTTAAAGTTTCAGGTGTATTAACAATTCAAAAGATCCTAGGCTTTTTAATATATACTATGTATTTTCACACGCTGTGCGATATGAATAATTTTCAGGCTTGTAAAAAGTGAAGTATCTACTACATATTTGTGTTTAGGTTTTAAATGAATTAAAAAGAATATACGCGAAAAAAAAAAACAATACTGCAATATTTGCAAAACGCAGATAAAGATTCATATCTACCCTTGGATTTTCTTCGCAGGAGAAAACGATGCACTTTCCTCCCTTGCAATGAAAATAGATATCGTATGATTTCATTTAGGGATGAATAAAACAAATTATTATGGAATAAGAAATATATTAAAGTAAACTACATATGATACATACATAAAGGGTGCATATACTAGGTTAAAACGCCTACAATATAAATTTATTTGGAAATATGCGGAGTGCCTTACAAAATCAGGAAGTATCGAAAGTGAGTTATTTCATCACGCATATCATGTTTTCGATTTTCTTTTAAATTTACTCTTTATATAGTCCAGGAACATTAGTCAAATTAAGGCAAGAATCTCGGAACGAGAGATAATCGGCTATAAACTTGTATAAACCTCTATTTTGGTACCCTAAAACTTGTTTCAAAATCTATCTATCGTAGAGTGTCGGCGTCTTCAGATATCCCAAGGTCAAAGGTAAAAACATCGATTTTTTACACATTTATTGCAAATATCTCGTTTCCTATGGGTTTTATGCTATTTTCTACAATTTTTGTTTCAACATTTTTTCGAGATAGAGGGCAGAGCACGCGCAGTGTTTAACTATTTAAAGTATCATTCGAGGTCAACCTGTAATCCCGATTAAAAATATGCTGTATTAAGTTTTTTAAATTATTTATAAATATATAATTCTGAATAATTTTCATTTTTTGTTGAACTATTACGTTACAATTAATATATTTTTTTAATAATTCAGTATTTATTCATTTAAAAACACTTACCTTCTCGTGTAATTATAAAGTCATTAAGGGAAATACTTTAATTACTTTTAAGTAGAAAAAAATTAAGTACATCTTCATTGAAATCAATAAACTTATAGATTCTTTTACAACGTTAACCATTATACCCGGGACAACGGATCTCTATTGTATAGTACGAACATTTCTTGTCTATTTATAGCTAAGGACAGATGTTCAGTTGCTTACTCACGACCGGTTTCTTTTTCAAGAAAGTACTGTTATTCGTTAGTTTTGAATTGTATCTTGGTAACTACAGACGTACAATTTTAAGAGTTATGGAGAATTTGTGTTTTATATGTAAAGAGTCAGATTCGAATGGTGTATCATTAGTTAATGTGGTGCGTGGTATAAAAACTGAGAACTGCAAGTATCGAACGAAACCACAGTCTTATTGATTATTTAAAAACCGTAACCTCTGTACAAGTACATGAAAAGTGCAGAACTGTTTACATTAGCAAAAATCGTATACTAGCAGCAAAACGGCGAATAGAAGAAGACGAAACTACTGCTTCTCCAACTGTACCGCATGAAGATTAAGTGAAGTATTTGATTTCAAGAAGGAGTGTATATTTTGCGGTGAAATACTTGACGAGGCAGCAGAGAGAAAGAAGAAAGAAAAGTATAGACGCAAGATAAGTACAGTGAGTATTCTTGCATTTAAAAACAGTGTAATAAAAAGCACAAGAACGTGGTGATACTTTCGGAGAATTGGTGAAAAATCGTATATTTTTTCAATATGATTTAGTTGCTGCTAAAGCTAAATACAATGCTATTTGTTATACGAATTTTTTCGCTAATAAAATATCATCGTCTCATTCGAAACTTCGTCAAGATAATCAAGTTTCAGAAGCTATGATTGAGATTTTCAATTACCTAGAAAATAATAGCGATTCACAATTTACATTAAAAGAGATGTCTTGACAGGATATGTACCAGATGTGATAAAACTATTATTTCAAGGCTACATCAAAAGTACTTAACCAATATAACAAGCGGCGTGGCCACTCGTGCCTGGGGCCGGCGCGAGGCCCATCGGGCCTCGTTTGTGTGACCTTCGGTCACACATTATTGCCACGCTCCTATCCGTAACGTGGCCTATAATTAGAAAGCCCTTATAATTAGAGTTGTAACGCTCAGTTCCCAAACAAATGCAAACCTAATTTACAGAAATATACAAGTTTACAATAATCTCCAACTTCACAATAATCTCCAAATTCACAATCGGTGGTACAGCCTTTAGTGCAGGAACAATGGCTGCCCCCAGCTTTTAGACAGGGGAGAAGGGTCGTGGTGAGTTATAATGCCTGAGCGCCACGCGGTTAACTGATCGCCATGCCCTGATGTTGGATCTTCAGTGAGATTCGACCAATAACCACGAATTGCTCTCCTCCCGCTGTAACCTATTGAAAAACTTGGAAGGGGAAACAAAAAGAAATATCACCCCAATTAAACAAAATTAACAAGTGTATATTCCGTATTGGTGACTATACTTTTGAATTAAATAAGAAAAATAATTGCTACAAGAATTTCCTGTATATGTAGCTATGACAATTAATATATAAATGTATGCTAAAGATGGAATATTAAAAGTAACGGTTTAATGTTAAATAGTACTTTATGTTATAACTACGGCGCCCTATAAATACGAAGACGTGATCACGTGTCGTTTACATGCCCTTGATTGGTGCTATAACCTATACGGTACAAAAATATGATAACTTCTTCTACTTCGTCACTCTAAATAACTCTAATCAAAAAGCGAGAAGTTAACGTGCTATTTCAAATGTACTAGATTCATGTAAGTAAAATATTCACCTATTAAATAGTATCCGTACCAGAGATAAATCTATATGATTACGCGTCGATACGCTATGCTTATATGCGAACAGTTTCAAAAATATTTATTTTATACGACGCTGAAAAGAAGTAAAACACGCGATCAAGACTACGCTGAAATGAATTAATAACACGGATTATCCGGATTAGCTGGATAATCACGTATACCTATGCTAACTATTGAGAATTATTCGTTACTCCCAAATAACTTGAAGGTAGCTATATTTTAAATCAAGTCAAATCATTAATACTTTCATTAAGCAAATTGATCCGAAACTTTAATTTAAGTAGCCCTAAATCACCAATCAAATAAATCACAATAATAAAGCGAAATAAAATGAAAGTCCCAAAATACACTAGATAATATCCTAAATTAAGACTTATCTGATACGTTATCAAGCCAACAGTGAGTTCATCCAGGATCCAGGTGTTCGTCGAATCACTGGAGCGTCAAGGTTGAGAAGACACACTCCGCATGCCTTGAGGCTTGGATCAGACAGCGAGACACGCAGATAATTGATGTTACTCCGAAACCACGTGTTGTCGAAGGAGTCTCAGTATGCAGTCTGGCAACCCAGGTAGGAAACCGGATCGTAAGAGGACAACGGAAGGCCCATAACCAATGATCCAAAAATAAAAATCCAAAAATCCAGATTTAAAAATAGGAATCCAAAAATCCAAAACATAAAACCCCTGAAACAAATAGGGCAAATTATCACGGTGATCAAGCCAAAATATGAAGGAAACAGGTACGGAACCTCAACAAATAACAGATCAAAACAATATCTGTATCAAAATTACTCAAACAACATACCTTTAGATGTTAAACGGGGTTCAAGTGTGTGGCAGCTCTCGAAAATCAAATCCCCAAACGTGGGTGCAGGTGGTCGAATCTACAAATCTTCCTTCATCTACAATCATCCATCAGACAAGAAACCATCGACGACCACAATCCTGCTCAAGGGTTTCGTTGAATAATCCCCTAACTAGGGCACTGTATATTTCACACTAAATATCAGTATCTCAACGAAAATTTCCTATTTCGAGAGCTCGGTACTGAAACCTACTAGTTCCTTCAAGATCACATAAATACTAAATTGGCTTGCTCCGAAAATGACGAGGCTAGCAGAATTAACATCCCGGTTCAACATACTATGTTGCCAACAGCGTCTCTATTTGTGACAAAGTACTGGAAAGTTATTATGTCATACTACCGGATTCACCAAATCAAGCGCTAAAACGACTCATTATCGAAATGATTTGAATCAGTTAGAATCTACTTTTAAATGCTCGGTGGGAACGGCAGTCTAAAATTCCAATCAACACGCGCCACTAATAGCATTATGCCAAATAAGGCATTAACTTGGCAACCGTGTCGACCATGAAGGAAACGCGCTTGTCCAGGAAACTGTCACTTATACCGCCAAAAGTATTCCCCACAGACTATATGAAACATAGAACAATTTCCTTTGCCGCGTCGCGTCGGTAGAATCTACTCCGAGCTGAAATATTATCGAACTTTAATAATGGAGATTCCGTGTAATACTGCGTCAATATGCAAGCCTAGAGGGCTACATATTGATACCATCCAATATAATCAGCAAATTCAAGCGTATGATAGCTAAATCCTACAATAAATGCAACGCGAATTAGAGTGGTTCTCGAGTCGATATCGACGATACGACTTCTTCCGATGCGATTTCCACCGGTCGTGTAGTCTTTGGTTTAAAACCGGAGTGACATGACATACTTCTAACAAACGTCAATGTTTCATTCCCAAAATGAAAATATTCCGTAATCACCTAAGCAAAACAATATATTATCAAGTATAAATCAACGAGAAAATTACCACAGAATGACCATCAAGTGTACAAAAAGTAAGTTATAATTACAGTGTTAGATATCCCTAAATAACCTTAAAATATAACTCGGCATGCATTATAGTCCAAACTCCAATTACTCGGCTAATCTGTAAACAATCTATCACTGTTGTTTTATTTTAGACACAACCCTCCAAGAAAGGCGAAAATATATTCTAGATTCCAAAATAACTCGAATCAGCAATTAAAACCATAATTAGCAAGGTCGAAAACAGTGGATGGCCATCAAGGTGTATTATCGAACTGAAATAATGAAAACAAGCCAAATGATTAGAAGAAGGGTTTCTTCCTCCATTTAGAAAGACAGCATAATAGGACAAAACCAAGGGGAAAATACCATTATACAACGAAGCTTTGTGGTTCCAGCTGCAACAATATATCGTGTGTGTAATGTGAATTCGTTCAAAAGAAAGCATGTGCATTTGATATATAAAGACATAAATATGAAATATTTGCTTTAGAATACCTAGTTTAATGGATTGGGTCCCATGCTTTTCCAATACTAGTTCTATTGTCGTGTTTATATAATTTTTGTAGCCTATTTTAATAAATAATGTGATGTTTGATTATTTTTGCCCCTCTACGTAAATTTTTATTATGATCCTTCGCCATTTCGTCCAAAAACCATCAGGTTATTGTATAATATGTAATCGTAGCCTGTTACAGAGTTATCAATCGCTAGTCTAATTTTACCGTGATAAATTTCTAATTGGTTGTCATGGTAACCACCTTGTCAACGTCAATCGTTAATTTCTTTTTAATCTTTACCTAAATACCAAATATCAAATCTCTAAGTCGTACGATTGACGAATTATGACGATTTTTTACTTTTTTTGGTTACCATAGCAACCAATTTTTTAGTATCAAATTAAGCTTCATAAACAATCTTAAGTACCATACTATATCCTTTATCAGTGATATACATCTTATTAAATGGTAACCATGTTGTCAACAAAGAATGCTAACATACTTTCACCTCTACTTATAAATTGACATCGAAAAAAAGAAAAGTTGGTCCTTGTTTACACGGACAAAATGGCAAAAAACATTACCTTGTCCTGTTTTCACACCCTGTATATTAACAGATTGTAACCAAAATGGGCTTCGAGGGTTTATGCCAAAATTCAAGTCGCTATCTTCAAAATTGCGACCTGTACATGCCAAAAAACGGTAACTTGTCCTATTTTCGCAGCCTGTGTATTAACCGATCGTAACCAAAATCAATAGGCTTCGAGGGCTTGTGGACCTCTACCTCTATGCCAAATGTCAAGTCGCTATCTTCAAAATTGCGACCTGTAATGCCAAAAAACTGTAACTTTTACTATTTTCACACCCTGTATATTAACCGATCGTAGCCAAAATCAATTGGCTTCGAGGGCTTGTGGACCTCTACCGCGATGCCAAATTTGAAGTCGTTATCTTCAAAATTGCGACCTGTAAATGGCAAAAAACCGTAACTTGTCCTGTTTTCACACTCTGTATATTAACCGATCGTAACCAAAATCAACAGGCTTCGAGAGTTTGTGGACCTCTACCTCTATGCC
>MU189768.1:0-16184 GCA_016904865.1 Pissodes strobi | reverse complement strand
GAGTTTGTGGACCTCTACCTCTATGCCAAATTTCAAGTCGCTATCTTTAAAATTGCGACCCGTAAATGCCAAAAAACCGTAACTTTTCCTGTTTTCACACCCTGTATAACAATTAGGGCAAAAGAGCAAAGGAACAAAAATGAAGAGTTGGTCCTTGTTTAATGCCAAAAATGCCAAAAAATGGTAACTTGTCCTGTTTTCACACCCTGTATAACAATTAGAGCAAAAGAGCAGAGGAACAAAAATACGTATCTTACCAAATACTTTCATTTAACATCAAAAAAAAAGAAAAGTTGGTCCTTGTTTACACGGACAAAAATGCCAAAAAATGGTAACTAGTTCTGTTTTCACACCCTGTATTAATACCGATCGTAACCAAAATCAATAGGTTCCGAGGGTTCGTGGACCTCTACCTCTATGCCAAATTTCAAGTCGCTATCTTCAAAATTGCGACCTGTAATCGATTTCATCACATACACACACACACATACATACATACATACACACATACAGACAAAAAATCAAAAACAATTTTTTTTTCGATTACAAATCGATAGGTATAAGTTTCAGAGCGATCCGACGTACCGTTTTTATCCCGATTGGTCTCGCCCTATAGAAAGCCCATATTATAAATGGGGGCTTTCTAATAATTACGAAGAAAGTAGGAGCTTTTACAATCATTTCTTTTCGTGATGTCCACGATCATATTTTATCAAAAGCTTGGTACGATAATAAAAACTTAAATCCTCAAGCAGAAAGACTAAGAATTGTAGAAGTACGCAAGAAAGTGTTTTGTTCCAAAATATCGCGACTAGTGTCATTTTATACATTGAATGTAAATGAAAAAAAGAGTTTTTGAAGTGAAAACTTCTTTAGGCGCGTTTCGCTTTTTTTTTTTTGTGGGGGGTTGAATGAGACCGTGCCGTCACGCCCGGATATGTAACGTCACGCGTCACGCTCTTTCTACTGGCATGTTCCCGTATAGGTAAAATGCCGAAATTTTCAGGGGATGTAGCTGGGGTAAAAAGAAGATCCTGGACGAAAACAGGACCTCGTACCCTCCTCCGTTTGGCTAGGGGAGGGGGAAGAAGAAAAACTTAAATAATTAATTTCAGGAGAACGGGAAGAGGTACCTGGTCGAAATTTTTATGGCTTCAGACCATTCGGGGGGACCGGGGCTCTAATTTAAGGGGGAGGGGGGGTTCTGAAAAAAAACTCTAATTTAAGGGGGGGGGTTTTCTGGGAAAAAAACCGTTCTCGTATAGGTAGAGGGCTGAAATTTTCAGGGAATGTAGCCGGGGTAAATAAAAGATCCTGGACGAAAACACATCGACATTGAAATAACAAATTTGTATGGCACATAGCAATAATTATATACAGTTGCTTTTGACTTTAAACATACAGAGGACATCCCAGAAAACGTATCCTATTTATTATAATGCTCTTTGTCATGTTTATAATGATTAAAATCATTAAAGAAATTTGTAAAAAAGATTATATTTTTTATTGCAATAAATACAAATGAAAAGAAAATTACATTTTGGAAAATAGAATGGCCTTACATGGAGTCATTATTAGAAGGATAAGTTATACATGGTGTTCAAAAAAGATCAAGAGAATTTTCAAATAAACTAATGAAAAAAAACAAACGTGTATGGCACACAGCAATACAACATGAAAATACAGAGGTTATCCCAGGAAACGTATATTTATTAGAATGCTCTTTATTAACATTTATAAAGTATATTTTATATAATTAACATTATCAAATAAAAGAACACAGAAAAAGTCGTACTCAAAAAACAAGCCAAGTACGAATTTTATTAATAATTTAAGAGTGAAAACTAAAGGTTATTAAAAGATAAAAAATGTTTTTAAAGATTGTGAAGTATTTAATAACCCTTACATCATTTAAAACAGTTTAACAAACTGGGCTAGAAGCTAATAATAAAGCTTAACAAAAACTACAACTCATATCAAAAAGTAATCTTAAAGGAAATAGCTAGTAATATCCATAAATTAAAAAATAACTCTAAGAGCAGTAAAATTTATGCATTTTTTAAAATGGTTAATATCTGTGGTACTTTAAATTTCGAAGTGTTTATTGTTTTAATAGAAGAAGAATATTCTTTACACTGCTTAAATATTAGTACTCTTATTAACAAGTCCAATATGTACATTTTATGAATTTTACATGGATCTTGATCTACAAAGAAATCAGGTACTTGATCGTTAATTTGCTTAGCAATTTTTTTGTTTAATATTTGGCTTAGTTTTTTGGAATGCCACCTTAAAGTAATTTGTTTTGCAAAATATTTCATGCCAACATTTGTGAAATTGTATAGTAAGTTGCTAGGTGTTTTTTAATGCAACAGGCTCATTAATATTCATTTTTTTGTAAAACAATAAAATATCTGTTTGATTAGTTAAATGGTTGTCACTACCAAGTGAAATATTAACATTGCTCACAATTGAATTTGGTTAAACACTGCTTAAATAAATACCCTGCATCATAAACCACAGAGCAATCCTCCAATGTTACTGAGTGTGTCATTGTTTCATAACTTTGGGCAGATCTAACTTCAGGTTCGTCTAAAGGACTATCATCGGAATTCACAATACTTTTTTCAGTGCTTTCCATTCGTTCACTTTCGGAACACATACTAAAATCTAATGAACTTAGTAAATTCTCAGACGTGTCTGGCTCACAGTTTGAGTCTTTAACAGGTTTCATCAAATTCATCACAAGATTGGACTTTTACGCTGCTTGAAACATTCCCACTGTGGGGTTTTTTGCATAGCCTCCTTTTTGCCTGTAAATAGAAAATTGATTTTGCAATACGTCTTGATTCAATCTTGCTGTTAATAAAAATGAATATCCCTTTGCCTTTTGTTTTTCATACAATCCTTTAACAGCATTTGTTGTTAAAAAGTATGGAATCGAAACAAGGAGCTCTTTTTGTTTGTCCATTCTTGTCAAGTTTCTTAATTTTTTGAAATACTTCATATAGTTTATCAAGAGCCTTAATAGGAGCATGTTTTTTTTCTGAAATAGTCATTTTTTGGCCGCCATCTAGCTTCTTCTGCATTATCTACTATTTCAATAAAATCGGCTGTAGATCCTGCAGAAAGATATTTTATTTCTCCAGTCTCTACTCCTCCAGTTCTTATCGCAGCAGCGACACTGTGACTTAATATTTGTGTTGTCAATTTCACACTTATCTTTTGAAAATTGCTTGGGGTTATGTCTGAATATGTCAGTTTGGGGAGAGCTCTACCTGTTTTACTCCTTTTATCTAAATTGTATATATCTTTAATATCTTCGAATTTTATATATTTGTCGTCAACCAAAAAGGCCTCATTAAGCAAGTTATTCCTTATGCTTTTTATTATATGTGGGGAATCAAACATAGCAAAATATAGGTTATTATTGAGATTAAAAAATGGTTGTTCTACTGCCACTCCCAAAATTTTGAAAACTCTGATTGACTGCATTCTGATCACATATAAGTGTAACAGGGTTTAAATTAATCATGCTTAATTCAATCAGATTTTTTTAAATAATTTTAACAAGTTGATCAGACGTTATTTCATTTTCCGAAAAGTAATATGAAACTGGTATTTTCCAATTGGAATACAAACCCCTGATCATTAACACAAGAGCCTGTTTAGCACAAACTATTCGACGACCAAATTCTCCCAAGTCTTCAAACCCTTCGATTAAGTCCTTGCTTGTGGAAAAATCGATATATTTCTTGATGGTCATCTCATCAAATAAAAGAACGCATTCTTTGGCTTTTCTTGACATTATGTCAGGTTTAAAATTTTGAATAATTGCTTATTACAGCCTGGATTTTGTCCATATTGTCGAAGCCATGAAGCAATAGTCGACGGGGATGGTAAATTACATCCTTTGAACAGCATAAATTTAAAAGTTGATGGTGACATATAAAATAGAGACAGTGCCGCTTCTTTCTCATCCGAGGACCAAGGCGTTTTTTTTGTGGTAAAGCTGCATATTCACGAAAGCCCTATTGACGGGAGTCAACTGATTTGCTCCCCTAGGAACGCTTAGATATGTTTTTCTTTTAAATTTAATATTGGCTGCATCTAACTTGCTTTCAGCAGTATATAATTTTCTCTTCAGATTTTTTTCTTTGAGTATCTTCATCAAGTGCTCCTTGTTTTTGGGGAGTTGGTATATTTGCAATGGCTACCGTGTGTTTCTCCAATTTTTCAAAAGTACACTTTGCTGCTTTCTCTTCATATTGCACAGGTGTTGTACAACGCACTCCCGATGTGGAAGAATGGCAAAATCCAATACCAAATGTTGATGGTTGTGGTTCTTCTGACCTCTCACTTAATGAATAAGTTTTTGTTGCATCTGCTACATCCCTCGATAATTGAGCTTCTGAATATGGAGTCGGAATGGCTGTTGTGGACAGTTTTTAAGAAAGGAAAAACTCCTTTTTAAAATGCTTTTCACAAGGTAACTTGGATTTCAGGTGTTCAAAGAGAATTTAAAAATTACTTCACTCACGAATAAGATGAAGAAAATTTGTACATGAACACTTTATTCCAAGGTATGTATGCACATACAGAAAGTGGCAGACATATTATACACAAATAATAAAAATTGAAATAAGTTTTTTGGAAGAAACATTCATTACACATAAGAAGTTTTATTCTTAGTTGCGCATTTATTCACATGAAATTAGTGTACTACAGAGTGTTTTCAAGATGATCTTGATCTGAATTATTCTACTTGAGTTACACCTCTTTATTTCAAAAATACCTGAAGCACCATACCAACAAACTATAAATATTTGAAATTAGGGTAAAAAGACTATCATTTTAACTAAATAAATACAGGGTATTCCATTTACCAAAACACAATTAATTTTTCAATTTTCCGAAAGCAATTTTTTTCTTACGGTATCGCTAAAAGCTAATATATGAAAAACCCTAACATGTTTGTGTACAAAGATTTTAGCTCCCACTGTTATTTAAGCCTCCAAGTGAGTTAAAAAATCTAATGCAAAGCCCTGTACATGATCGGTAAATTAAGTATGTATATTCTTCTACCTCGGTAAATACAGAAACATTAAGTAAAATTGTATAGATATATTTATAGCTTTTTACTGCAATGCTATAGAAAAACTGATTATCAAGATTTTGAAGTAGCATTTAAATGTCTGGTGCTTTAAATAAAACTCGTTTTTTCAAATCTGCAGAGAATTTCACATTTTTGGAAACATTTTACTATCACACACTATAGGTCCCAATTCATCGATTTTAGACACAGTTTACATTTATTAATTACCTGTATCTATTCTACTAAACCTAAAGGTTTAAAGATACATTTAAAAACAGATCAGCAACACATCTTAAATGATACTAAGATCAAGATGAGGCAGGAAATATTATGAGGCGTATACTAATTTTTTTAAAGAAAACTTTTTTTGTGGATTACAACACTGTATTTGATCCGTTTCACGATATTGAATTTAAAACATCTTGAGACGCTCGAAACGCAAAACGAAGAACTCTTCAGAAACAAGAAGATAAAAGAAAAACAAGTTCGACTTCACTAAAACTCGATAAATACCACAAAATGGTATCTTTATGGAACAAAAATACACCCAGTGGGCTACAACGCAAGTTTTGCCTTATAGCGTCAATGGAGCTGGCGATGGCGTGGAGAGGTGAAGAAGCCTTAAATTGTATGATGCACTGCTTCAAACCAGAGACAGACATTGATAGAATTAAAACAGGTTTGTTTTTCTACTGATTGTTTATTTTTTGCGGTTTGTTTTTTTAGTTATTTAAAAATATTGGAAAAAATAATATTTTGACAACCAAGTAATGAAATGTTGTTCTCTTGTTGTAGGAAGAATAGAATACAACCCAGTTTTCAGTAAAACCGCTCAAGGAGGTGCAAAAAATGTGCGGCAGCAAAAGGTTAGTTCCAAACACTAAGCGCCTTATATCAAAACGTTCAACAAACATCAAGACAGATTGAGCTGTTTTTGACACCAAACTCAACATGGAACACTCCACAGACCTTAGGATGGTTTTAAAATAACCCTGTGGGAAGAAACGAGCTGTCAAAATGCACGAAAAAAGAAGCTGCATATAGAACTGATTTATAAACAAAAATTACAAACCTCTTACTAAGAACGACAGCTGTCAACCACCTAGCAAAAACAGGGATCGAAGAGCAACAGCTAATAAAAATAACAGGACACAATCGAGCTAGTTCCATAAAACCCTATTTAAAAATGGATAGTAATCATCATTCAACAATTATAAATGCTTTAAGAAATGGAAGCAAAGAGCCTGAAGCATCTTCTTCTCAGGGGCAAATAAACCAAACCACTACTACTGCTGCAACGTCCTCCGAAGATGATGTGCATTTATCTGAAGTATCAAGCATTATAAAAAATCATAACAATATATCATACAACACTCCCGTAGTATACACACGTGTAAATTTTACGTAAATTGTAACTTTAGCAGTAGTACCCAATAAAATGCTTTGTTCGTTGCTTTGATTGATTACATTACCGTATTACTAGTAAATAGGCTTTTTTTGTTCAGTCATGATATAATCTTGCCAAATATCATTCGTGCATCTAACTTTTCCTCTAAAAAAATTCAAATAACCCGTTGACAAGTAATTTGTTTGAAACGAATTACTTGTCAACTCGTTTTTCCAATTTTTTTTCGCCAAAATTGGATGCACTTTTGATATTACCACCGAAAAAATAAAAAAGCTTGCTACTGGCATACCTGAATTTATTATCCCTTTCAGGATCTTTGAAGGGGAAGCAAAATTTCCTCATTCCAGAATTATTTCTAGTGGAGTTTCCACATAAGAAATAGGAACATTTTTGTCCTGACATCTTTAAGTACAACAAAACAAAACGTCTATTAATAAAAATATATTAAGATTTACCTCAAATTTAAATATGGATGGTACGATGTATTTTAGTGAGAGTGGACGAGCTCACTTTTATTATAGATAATATTAAGAAAAATATAATATAAAAAGAGCTGTTTAAAATATGTGAAGTTGTTATAATAAATTCAGTCTCATACCAAAAACTTTTGAAAATTGCTAAATACCTAATATTTCGAAAATATTACTTGGCAAAAGTATTGTAGCATTATAAAAATAAAATACATTCTACCTATACCAACTACCTATATCAAGTATTAAAATAATTTCATATTTTAAAAATACTAATGTTCAAATAATATGTCCAACTTCTGGATGCTGACAGTTTATTGCATATTTGATTTACAGTGGCTTGATAAAGTATCAAGCCACTGTAGTCTGAGGCATGTATGACAAACAACTTTTTATTTAGTACTTCCAATCTTACAAATACAAAAAACATGATTAAATGACAACTTCATGCGAGCACCTTTTGGAAGAGTTAAGGAAATTTTAATTGTTATGTTATAGGAAAGGTTATGAAAAGTAATACACATTTAAAATAACATGGAAACTGTCCATTAACTGTTAATATATTAAACTAAATTTTAACAAAATAAATTAAAGAAACATTAAGAAACATACACCAAAAATGAATAATTAACGACAAATTTAACAAAAAGTTAACATTTAAGTTTGTTATTCAAACTGAAGAAAATTTTCCCAAATATCTTGAAAATGAGCATACAACTCTGGAATGATCCTCGCAGAAATAAATTATTGTGATTAATATCCAACTAAAATTAAAATGTATTTGCAAATGCTCTCTTACAAAAAAGACTGAAAATCAAATATTTAAAAAAGGATGTCATCTAATATTATGGAACATTTTCATATTTAGAGTACTTGGGCTTTGTCTTTATATAAAAACAATGACTTGGGCCAACTGCTGAGATGAGGCTTATAATATAAGCTCAAATAAAAGGTTTTTTTAAATGTCATTTCTAAAGAAAGCAAAATTATTATCACTATGTTCTCGAAGAGCAAATTTGGGTAACAGTTTACTATCGGGCCTTCGACCTAATTTTTTATTTTTTCGAAAAATATCGTTAGTATATTGTTGAAAACAACAAATTTAAAGATATTCCAGTGGCGGAGGTAAGATTTTTTCAACACTTATAAAAAGTAATCATTTTAAAATTTATAAATCAGTAAGTAAACAATTACCCCCAGGCTCATAGCTTACTATCCGGCCGTCGACCAATTTTTTATTTTTTTTACAAAAGTATCGTTGTCAACAAATTTAAAGATATTCCAGTAGCGGAGGTAAGATTTTTTCAATACTTATAAAAATAATCAATTTAAAATTAATAAATCAGTAAATAAACAATATTCTCCAATTTCCTAGTTTACTCTCAGATTGTTTACCTTTACCATATTTTCGAAAAATGTCAGTATATTGTTAAAAAAGAAAAATTTAAAAATATTTCAGTGGCAGAAGTAACATTTTTTCAACAGTTAATAAACGCGCTTTTAATTTATGTAAGTACTTACTTTATTTTTAATGAACATAACTTTAGTGAAATACATATCTTTATATATCAATAATAAGTATAATTGTATTAAAATGAAACAAAAACTCAACAAATAGAAACTAATACAAGATTATACAAATAACTATTACTTAAATTAAGCAGTTAACCATACGTTAAACAAATTAAACTTATTATTGTAATTTTAAATAGGATAGAGTAGTGAAATTTGTTTAAAACACGGGTGAATTCTAACAGCCGGATTAAAATTTTTCTTAAATAAAAATTCAGCCAAATATCCAATAAGATGGGACTCTTTCCTGCCATATCGTCGAATTCCACGTCTTACGTTCCTCCAAACACGCTCTATATTTTGAGTGTGGACTGATCTAAAATACAAAATATATTTAAAATTTTCAGCAGAATGTAAAAATGCAATAATATACAGTGTTTCATTTGAAAAAAACGTTAACATGTGTAACCCAAACTAACCCAAGAGCTTGTAATTGAACATTAAAGCTCCCGGCTTCGCCGGTCGCCTTTTACCTAGGCAAACTAACCCAAACTAACCTTTCTTTATAGAGGTTTAAGAAATCTGCTGGACAGACTGCCCCAGGCTGATGGTCTAGTGCCTGGGAGTGTGCCGGGATGACGTCCAAATCCAAGAATCCTCGACCGGCTAAAAACTTTCCTCTAGTTTGGGTTAGTTTGACAACAGTGGGCACTCCCGTCTCTGAAACCGTTTTCGCATTACTTCAGAGGGGGTGTTGTCCGTGGGAGCCTGTTGTACTAACCCTAACTAACCCAAAGTATCCCAAGAACTTGTAATGGAACATTAAAGCTCCCGGCTTTTTAACTATACAAACTAACCCAAAGTATTCCAAGAACTTGTAATTGAACATAAAAAACTCCAGGCTTCGCCGGTCGCATTTTAACTAGACAAACCCAAAGTATCCCAAGAACTTGTAATTAAACATTAAAGCTCCCGGCTTCGCCGGTCGCCTTTTAACTAGACACACTATACCAAAGTATCCCACGAACTTGTAATTAAACATTAAAGCTCCCGGCTTCGCCGGTCGCCTTTTAACTGGGCAAGCTAACCCAAAGTATCCAAAGAACTTGTAATTAAACAGTAAAGCTCCCGGTTTCGCCGGTCGCCTTTTAACTACACAAACTAACCCAACCCAATCTAACCTTCTTTTACTACCTTAAAAAACTATTACTACCTGTGTTAGCTTCCTTAACACAGGTGTTAATAATAAATAAAATAAAAAATTACCTCATATTTTTTCATTTTTCGCATGGAAAGTCTGGCGCTTTTTTTATTACGACATTTTCATGCAGCTTCTTTTACTACGACATACACGTTTAGAATTGTCCTAATTAAAACGTTAAACTTACTTACCTATCGCTGGGATAAACAAAGTTCATTGAATGATCGTCAAATATTGAAACCCTCCATTAGTAAGACAATTGTAAGATTTCCAGCAATCTGATATCACAATGCTCTCCGGCTCAATATTTTATTTAATTATTCTTAAGAGTATCAGCGTTTCGATTTTCGACAGGAATTAAAAATATTTTGTTTGCTTCTCTTTCAATTCCACCAAATACCCACTTTCGACTTGTAACTCTGCCTCTGTTATATTTCCTCTTTCCAAACTTCGCTTCATCTATCTCTACTATTTTTCCTTTGCCTCCAAGTTTTCTTGAATTTCTTAGCTTCCAATCGATAAGAACTTCCCGACAGTACGATGACCAATCGAAAATAGTACGACTGCTCCAAAACAATTCACTTTTAATCAAATTTTGCAGGATGCAAAAATAAAATATATCTTCAATTCTTAGTTCGGACTTTCCAAACCAAGTGTTTTCTCTCTGGCGGATCTTGCGAAATTACATTTTATTTTTTTACTGATTTTCTTACTGCTATCTATTAACGTACAGGCTTTTATCGCAACGATACCTAAACAAATTTATGTTCAAATCAGCGTTATGACTATAATTAGAGCAAACTAGATGAGATGGTATTACCCCATGTTCTTTTAAGAAATCACAAAGCTTTCTTCTGTCAGACAAGACTATACACTTTTCTGAATATTCAGAGCACGACATTTTCTACTTATAGATAACACTGCAAATATCAGCGCCATAAACTGTCAAACTAATAATATTTTAAGCCATTCACTTTTTTTCCATAGCCACCTTACCATTTTCTAAAAAGTTTAAGATTTGCCTGCATTTAGGGACACTTTCAGCGTCCATATAATCGCAACCTTTATTACCCCTCAAAAATTAACAACTTTACATCTTTCGGAGAAAATATAAGTAAAAATAAGGGAACTTCAGAAAAACATGCATTTTCTGTGAAAAGCATCGTTAATTCGATACATATCAGTTTCATTTCAAAATGGGAAAATGCGTGAAAAATGTAACGATGTATAATTCGAAAATGAAACGTCGCCCAAAAAAATTAATTTTAAAATAATTATTTTTATAAGCGTTCTGTTGGTACAATCTGATCTCCGCCTCGGGAATGTTTTTAAATTTGAATTTCTCAATAATATAGAAACGATTTTTTTTTTCGAAAAAAATTAAGAAATAGGTAGTAGCAAACTAGGAACTCGACAATAATTCTTTACTTACTGATTTTTCAAGTTTAAATTTATTATTTTTATAAGTGTTGAAAAATTCTTACCTCCGCCACTGGAATATCTTTAAATTTGTTGTTTTGAACAATATACTAACGGTATTTTCCGAAAAAATAAAAAAAATAGATCGACGGCCGGATAGTGAACTAGGAGCCTGAGGGTAATTGTTTACTTACCGGTTTATTAATTTTAAATTGATTATTTTTATAAGTCGCGAAAAAATCTTACCTCCGCCACTAGAATGTCTCTTTCACAATATACTAACTATATTTTTCGAAGAAATAAAAAATAGGTCGACGGCCGGATAGTAAACAATTACCCAAATTTGTAGCCCACTTGCTCTCTCAAAACTGAAAACATCTTGTACAGTGTACACAGATTTGTCAAAGATTTCTGCGATATTTTAACACTATGAATAGCTCATCAAATATGATAAAATGCTTTAAACAAAACATGTTCTTTCCGACGACCTATCTTTGCTCCTGATAGATTATTTACACTTCACTTACCTTGTTAATAAAGTTTCGACTTGAGTTTAATCACACTTAACTGCACTGTTAAAGTGAAGAACAAGGTAAAAATCTATCTGACACTGATCATACAGTACCCAACAAAGCAAACACAAAATAAAATAATTACCATCCAGTAATTACACTGATAGCCATACAATTCTCAGAACGAGCAATCGGCCATGTCTGATCTCATCTCGACCAATGGTGGGCCACTTTCTCCTTCCCGTCATGCTGGATTTTACGTTCTAGTAAAATTAATATAATTATTGAATCGGCACCGAAGTCGTCCCTCGCCATCTAGTAGTTCAGGCCCAGAACTAATCAATCTCTGACAGACTATCCCCTTATAAACACAATGGTTAAACTCATTATAGGTGAGTGTCAGAAGCGATTTTTTTAGAAAGAAAGCATACTTTTTGTTGCAGTTATTCCTTGAACGAAATTCCCGTCAGGGCCATTCAATATCCTTGGAGATAGATAGTATGCTCTACGCCCAACGCTGCGGTGGAGGTGCGCAGTAGCAAAAATCGTCCACGTGGGCTACGCCATTTTAAAGGCGTGGCATCAGATAGATGACAGATGACAAGCGACAGATGACATTTGGCAGCTGACAGATGACTGTTGATGACTTGCGCAGTGGTAAAAATCGCTCACGTGGGCGCCACCTGTTTTTTTGCAAGTGGCATTTGACAAATGACAGTTGACAAATGACATCGGTCGACGCGGTAGATGGACTTCGCGTTCCCCGCGGAGATCGGTGCTAGCGGGTGGTGCCATGAAATTTTCTAGCCGTGATGTCATAGCTATAGGTTAGGTCACTTGGGCCTATCTTTCATATATCAAAAACTTTTTATCTAGCAAAAACAAAAATCTAATAACCGACTTGAACTAATATATTTTAAATAATGTAAACCGATCGCAATATATTTTTTAACAACGCAAAGCGTCAGGCTGGCGGGTCGACAGGATGTAACAGTCTATGAATAAATGATATCAGCCACAACGACTTCCTGTTTATGTAATAGTCTAAAGACAAACGCTGTTTACGAAATAGCGGGAAATAAATCAACGATAAATATATATTAAATTATTTATTAAACCATACCACAGGCTACAACAAGAGTATTTACAAATATATTTAAAAAATAGGAATATCCATTAAGATAATCAGGGCTTGACGTAGTCGTAATGGTCTCATTCTTGCTGTGTCTGGCATGTGTGAACTTGTTTAAACCTGCATTGCATGTCTGGCATGCGTATACGTTTTGAAATGATTACTTCTCATCCTCTTTTTCCTTCATCTCATCCTCCTTTTCCTTCTTCTTCTTGCATACTTCTTGATAAAGAGTTCCATAATCGTCTTCTAGACTATCTTTCCACTTCATATACCATTTCCCACAGGATATGTTGAAACAATCACTGACATTTTAAGTGAACACAACATTTTTCGTCCATTTAATGGTTGAGGATATCGAGCACATCTCAAGTTCTTAGGATACCACCTGATTCTTTTTCGAGTTGGCGGCACTTGAAATATTATGAATACTATCTGCACACTTTTTACAAAACACCAGTTTTTGGAGCTCTTAGTCTGAGAAAGGCATGTAAACAACTAAAATAAAAACGCATAATGCTCATCTAATACGATATAGTGGGAAATAAATCAACGATAAATATATATTGAATTATTTATTAAACCATACAGTACATTGGCTTTTTCCGATATTATATACAAATTTTGCTAATAATATACCATAGACTACCGCAAGAGTAATTACACACATATTTAAAAAATAGGAATATCCACTAGGATTCTCGGGGCTTGACGTAGTCGTAATGGTCTCGTTATTGCAATTAATTTCTAGGTATTGGGTAGCTTGAAACTTCTTTCCTAAACCAATATAGTCCATTCTATAGCATCCAAAAATGTTCTATTTCGGAAATAGAGTCTGAGTTTATACTTATACTGGTTTTGCAAAGATGGAGGAACCCACGTCATAAAAACGGACGTCTTATTATGGATAAGTGTAGAAAGCAGATGAATCCAAGAACCGTTGGTAGAGAAGATATCAGACTCCAACTGTGCGTGTATATTTACTACTTGATTCGGTTTATACAAAAAAAATGTATGATTAACAATCGCAGTTAGCATGACCAAACTGGAACTTAACCATGCCATAGTTGGAGTTATAATGAATCGGTATTACTTTGGTATACTTTTTATACAGAAAGGACCTGCGTCCTGCGAAGTCGGTGAACCATCAATTTGAGTTCTCCATTCAGGCCGATTGTAGTGAACGAAACATGGTAATTTAATTTGCAAGTTTAAGTTTTGTCTATATTCAACAGGGAGTTTTCTCCAAATACATAAAAGAGAATAACAATCAACGTATTTTAGGAAAAAATCTATAGGCAGTGATTTTAATTCTTCAACTCTATAATCTTTTATATTTTTAGCATCAGATAAAAAGTCTAGCAAACAACTTGCCATCGTGAAAAGCTAGTCTATACTAAGAAATAAAACACAAAATACGTGGTTATATACATATGCAAAGTTTATTTACATCCTCAACAATTTTATATGGATTAATATGAATATATTCTAACATATAATAAGATCGGTCGGTAATATTTAAATTACAATACTGTTTGATTATATCCAAACAATTATCTTCAGTTATGCTAGACACTTTTACATATTTTAATACGTTATCATAAAAAGTTCTTAAACCTAATTTCTTAAGTAACCTTAACTTAAAACATACTAATTCATAAATATTTAAAATATCTTTCAACTCATCTAAACAAAGACATAAAGTAACCATAGTTTCTGAACTTTGCATTCTAATCACTACTTCGCCTCCAAGCATCCAAAATAAAAGTCCCAGTACCATGACTGTCATCTTGGAATTTATAATCTTTATCAGCAGCAGCCTCCACAACAATCGAGTTACAGCAAGCAACAAAGAATGACCAGTCAGGATCGGTAATAGATATAGATATATTTTCTTCTGGGAGATTTAATACTTTACTCGTTATCCTGACACTGGGAAGCAAACCACGTGCAATACTAACTTCTGCAACAATTTTGAAATTCTTGGTGGAATAACAAGTTTCGGCCAAATCTTTGGTTTCTTTCTTAATTTCTGCATTAGTTCTAGCCACCATGCGATTAAACTGCCACTCCCAACATGGCGATGAACAAGACGAGCATGACTCCCCATCATCCATTAAATTCTCGATATCTGAAGATGGTGTGGAACTATAACGCGACATGATTTCTAAGTAGATGTTTGTGCTTAACTAAAAATTATCTCTTAATAGGGGGCTTATATAGGGAAATTTCCTACCATATTTATTATAATGAGCGACAATTTGTTTATATTTAATTCCAGAAACAAGAGTCTGGCTAAAGACCAGCCGCTATCTCTTTCCTTAAATTCACTCGCTTTGCAGGACAAAATTTGTTTGAAATCTGTAAATACTTCCTCGAGATCTGTATTTGTGGAAATAGATATATATAACACGAGTTAAAAGATTTTATATCTGACGTTTTTTGAGACGCTAATAGATATACTCCAAATAATTCCATATTTACTTTAAGATTTAAATGATCTGAAAGGCCCTTTTCAATCAAACGAATAATTTTAGGTTTAAGTTCCTCTAAATATAACATCACATCTATAGGATGTAGCTTGGTAGAAGGCCTATAACTACTAAATCATTCGATTTTTGACTGCAGTTTTAACTATTTCAACGCCTGCTTCCAGCTCAACACAACATTTATCTTTATGTTTATGATTAAGTCTCTGCGAATGAGAGAAAACATTTTCCTCGCACTCCTCACAGAATAAAGGCATTTTTAAGACTGGGAGGAAAACGCTAGAATATTAATATTTATATATAATTTATTATACAACATCTTTGGACCCATCAACCCAACTATTATAAGATTTATCGAGGCCAAGCCACTTCACAAACATTTTATTTCCCTTCTTTTTCAAAATCTGTTCTATTAAGAAAACATCGGGCTGCTTAGTTTTTTGTAGTTCTTCTTCATAAAAACAACCACTTATAGGCTGTCCTCGAAAATCTTCTAATATATAAGTTGCAGGCTTTTGATTTTCATTTGAGATATTTTAAACAACTCGGTAGTCCAATTTGGAATATATCCTTTTTGAAAAATATGTTTATATTTACTTATTCGAACGATATCACCTACTTTGAATTTTTGTTTTCCAACAACTTTAATATGTCCAAAAATAGAATCTAATAGCTTTTTCTCATTCGATTTATTGACGTCTTTCGGTCGCATCTGAATCGTTCTATGCTTTGAGTTGTTGTAAGTATCTGTAACTTGTTCCAACAAGTTTATCCACTTGTGGTTGCCATTTAATGTGAATAATCTAAACAGTTTCTCCTTTATAGCAATGCAATAGATGCTTTTAAAACACTAAATGTACTATAGTGGCGAATTCCATATTTTTTCATAAGATTTTGAAATGGGGCATTATAGTATTCTTTACCATTATCAGAAACAAGTTTTTTT
>JAEQML010050106.1:0-49080 GCA_016904865.1 Pissodes strobi | reverse complement strand
TTTTTTTACAAACGAACAAATTTTAAATCTGTTCTACATTCATGGTCAGTGTAACAAAATTATTTCTAGAGCATGTAAAAAGTTTAGATACAAAATTTTATTATCTCATATTGATTGATGATAAAAAATTAGCGAATGAATTTTAAATAATTTATTAACGAAAAAAGCTGTGTTGTTTGCTTATGTACTAATTTAATAAAATAATATGGCAAATATTGTTTACTATATGCACATTTGATATCATATTTCAGAGAAATAAAAAAATTTGATATAATATTGATTGATGATAAAAAAAAATTAACCTATGGATTTTAAATAATTTTTAAAGAAAAAAATATGTATTATCTTTGCTTGCTTATGTACTATGACGTCTGCGCTCACATGCGTCGCCCGGGGTGGCGCATTGGCCTTCGGAACACGCACATGCGGCTCGGGGTTATCCAGTGGGGGCCGCGTAGACTCGGCCCGGCCGAGTGACGCTCTAGCTGCCCTATGTAGAACCCCACCTCGATTTGAGCTTCCCCAGAATATTTATTAATGGAAAGAAATGTAGAAACAGATTCCCTGTGATAACCAAAGGCCGCGGCCGGGTCTAATATGAATTCCTCAGGGTCCCCAATATACTCGCTAGAAGTCAGCGGGAGACTCTGGGTTAAAGCTATCTGTTTCTTTGATCTATGTCGATTCAGGTCAAGCACCAAGAACTCATCCACACTCGGTGGATTTAGGTGCGCGGTTGCGATCGACTGAGAGGCTCGGAAAGTCATTTTGACTTCTACGTCTTAATGTATTATAACAATAATTATGTCACTACTATGTTTTTATCACGGGATGCCAAGTCGTTATCGAGTCGACTACTCGCTATTTAAAAGAGTTCTCAGACAACGTCCAACCCGTAAACTAATCTCACTGTCAGTCCGAGGGGAACAAAGGTGGGCCCACCAAAGCCTTCCCCGCTATCCAAGGGAAATTGTAGACAGCAGCCGCCACAGAACGTCTGTCAGCAGGAGGCTGAATTAAATACAACAGAAGGCTAGTGGGCAATAAATTTGACTTGGACAAGAAACTTAGAACACCCTATAGATGTATAGGAGTTCCACTTGATTCTAAAAGTCACCTTGTATATGGGGACTACAAAATTAACTCAATAGTTCAAATTAACTTAAAAGAAAACTTCAGCTTACTTTCTCCCTTAGGAGACCGAAACATTATTAATCAAATGCTTTGAAGAACAATCGTAGTGGAGAAAGATTCCCGGGGGGGGGGGGGGGGGGGTTGTGTCTGCTTAGCAGACCAGAACAGATAGCTTTTGAATTTATTTTATTTTTGATTAACTTTTGAGTTATTCGTCTTTTTTATGTCAATGTACAAAATTTCAATTTTGACTTGAATCCTTGAAGTCTTTACAAAGTGCCAGAAGGGCTTAGCAGGAGAGATAATTATCAAAAGGTAGTTGTCAGTAGTTGTCACACAAAATATCTACGACCCTAACCTAATCCTATCTCCTAATCTTGGCTAAGCCTTATACAAAAATCAGTAATTCGAATGATTACAAATTTGAACAATTATTGATATGTCAAGTGATAGCTTAAAATGTGCCCCAATTCACTGGAAAAGCCTTATACATGTCCTAGGAGATTTCAACTCTAATCTAGTATCTTTGGTAAAACAAGTTATATTTGGATTTTTTCTTTAATGAACAAGTACTAACTAATACCTTAAGATATTTTGATTAATATCTAACACGTATTAGTGTCTTTAGTTTTTTGGGGCTTTTCGAACTGCACGCGAGATTAGTAGAGTTCGAAGTCTTAACGGTTCTGCCAAGCCGATTTCCGTACGAATTTAACAAGGACACCGAACATTATCAAGATACTAGAAGGTCCACTCTCAGTCGACACTTTTGATGTAGCGCTTACAAAGGCGAGACGCCAGACTTTAGACGAGACAAGGTGAAACGTGGCACAAGGCCTGAGCGGTTAACCAGCATCTCACCAGGTTCCGCGACGGCGCAAAGAGGGAAATACTGGGGGCGGGGTTTAGAGCGAACCTTCAAATTTATTGTTAATGTTCGGTGACAAGGATCGCATTAAAATCTTCGTTTGAGGGCGTCTGACACTCGTCGCGAGTTTTTGGTTACGATCACCTTAAGAGGGGTCGTATGAAGTTGCTCATGGAGGGCTTTTAAAAAATCCTTGTTTTTTTTGGGCTTTTTGGGGGTGTTCGCTATGTATTATGTGCCAATCCCTGGTAACTTGTCAGATGCTGCTCGGCACTTTTTTGACAGAGGTTTTGTGTAAGTCAGGGGGGACTTTTTGGGGATTAATGTGTGATTTGTGTATTTCAACCAAACTACTGTCCGGACACGGCTTTCGGTGCAGAGACCGTGCTGGTTTTGTATGGTATACCAACTAGTGATAAAAAGCCTTTGATTTTTCTTTTGAGATTGCTCCAGTCGCAGCAGTATAACTTCGCTACCTCCCGTACGCACTTGGCTAACTTATCACTCTTTGAACGCGCTCGAATTCTTTAGGTTAGTTATTTTCTTTTTTCGGCTCCTATGCCTTTTCGCTATTCACCCGTAGGCTGAGTAGCTAAAGTATGGGGGAGTCAGGGGGCTCTCTAGCTCTCTCTAGTACTCTCGCCCAATGTTTAACTACGACTAGTATGAAGGACCAGAGAGGCACGTACGTGAATGGGGGGACCCCAAACAAGTAGGCTTACTCAAGGTGCTTGCAACTAACCCTTTTTGCGGGAAGTTGCTGTAGCGTGCGCACTACAGTTGAAGGTCTCGCAGAATTCTTGGCACTCGGCCGCTTGACAAGGCCTCTTCAAGTGCTTAACTTCTGTCTTCAAAAATGTTTTCTCCTATAATTCCTGAAGTTCCAAAAACTCCGACAAGTCGATACATTCGGAAGAAGGCTGATTCGTTACCAGTTGAGAGTGCTGGCCCTACAATGCCTTTTCCTTTGCTCCGGGGCTCGTTTGGCTCGTCCGTAAGCTTAGTAGAGTCATTCTTTTCTTCGAGATTGTCGAAAATTTGGCTAAGTCTCTAGTGGCCAAAAATGGCGGAAAATCTCGTAAATTCCGCAGAGTTATGGGGCTAGGGGCTAAATGGATGAGTTGGTAGTCCCATTAGGATTCCTGAAGATTAACGATGGGGCTGGCCTAAAGTGATTTCATGCTTCTTGCTTTTCCGGGATCGGAACTGAAACTAATTTTAATTTTAATTCTAGAGACCCGCTTCAGGGCTGGATATTCTCACCCGACCGTGCACAACCAATCGAAGGCGTTAACTTTCGCGCGATTGGCAAGTCGGTTGGGTTATCGTCGGTTGAGAATTCAGAACCGCCGGCGCCGATTCTAGAATCATGGAACGTTAAACTGCCGCATGCCTTTTACATTCTTACGCGGCTCGCAATTTTATCCAGTGGCGTGCTTAAATGCGGTAAAGTCTAAAAGACGTTTTTACAACAACTAATTTAATGAAATAATAGTTCTAATTAAGTAATGAGTTTTCTAATAGAACGTTGTTTAATAAGTAGATTACTTGGAAACTTGAATACAATTTATAAGCTAAAATTTTACTGTTTTGTGAATGTTAAGCAATTAGTTTTCTAATAGAAGGTTGTTTACTAAGTAGATTACTTGAAAAATTCACAGCTCTTTACAAAGATGCACGAGACCGTGAAAATGCCGAAGCAGAATACAACGCTTATTAAATTTGAGATCTGAGAAAACTCATAATTGTGGTGAAAGTAATAGTTGATATAATTTTGGGTTAGATCAGATTAGATTACGTAAGTTTAGTTTACCAAATATACCACATAAGTACTTCAAGTGTCGTTGTTTTTACCATTTATAACTTTGTGTTTTTGTAAAAAGCAAAATAACATTTGCATTCGATTCGTTTCTCATTCCCCGATATAACGATATGCAACACGACTAGTCTGTCGTGAGAAACTATAAGTCACCTTCACCCAACCCTAACAAAATTTAATGTACAAAATTACATTTAGCAGAAAATGTAAGTTTAGTTTACCAAAATATACCACATAAATAGATATTACTTCAAGTTTCGTTCATTTTTACAGTTTATAACATTAGGGGTGCCGGTTGTAAAAACCAAAAAAAATTGCATTTGATTCGTCTCAATCCCCGATCTAACGCGGTTAATTTCACTTAGTATAAACTTACTTTAACCATTTGAGTGAAATCCGACAATTTATACTCAATTTTAATAGATTTGGTTAGTTCTGGTTAGTTGTGGAATCAACTTTCGGTTAGTTTAACTTATACTCAACCTAATTTAGTCATTTGAGTCGGCTCCGTTACGTTATAATTAATTTTAATAGATTTGGTTAGTTCCGGTTAGTCATGTAATCAAGTTTCGGATAGTTTCACTTAGTCTCAACTTATTTTCCTTATTTGAGCCAGCTCCGATCAATTTTAACAGATTTGGTTAGGTGTGGTTAGTCGTCCAATAAACTTTCGGTTTGTTTCACTTAGTCTCAACTTATTTTAGTCATTCGGACCGGTCACAATACGTTATAATAAATTTTAATGGGTTGGTTAGTTTTCGTTAGTCGTTCAATCAACTTTAGATTGGTTTTCCTTAGTCTCAAATTATTTTAATCATTTAAGTCGGTTCCGACACGTTATAATCAATTTCCAAAGATTTGGTTTGTCGTCTAATCAGCTTTCGGCTCGTTTCACCTAGCATCAACTTCTTTTAGTCATTTGAACTAGTTACGATACGTTATAATCAATTTCAATAGATTTGGTTATTTCTGGTTAGTCGTCGAATCTACTTCCGGTTAGTTTAGGTTAGTTTGGGTTTGTTCTTAACCTCATTTAGTCATTTGAGTCGGCTCCGATACGGTACAGTAAATTTTAATAGATTTGGTTAGTTCCGGTAAATCGTGTAATCAACTTTCGGTTAGTTTAACTTTGTCTCAACTTATTTTACTAATTTGAGCCGGTTCCGATACGTTATAACCAATTTTAATAGATTTGGTTAGTTTTGGTTCGTCATCCCATCAACTTTCAGTTAGTTTCACTTAGTCCCAACTTATTTTAGTCATTTAGACCGAATCCGATACGTTATAATCAATTTTAATGGTGATGGTTAGGTTTCGTTAGTCGTCAATTAACTTTCGGTTTGTTTCACTTTGTCTCAAACTATTTTAATCATTTAAGTCGGTTTCAATACGTTATAATCAATTTCCAAAGATTTGGTTAGTTTTGGTTAGTCGTCTAATCAGCTTTCGGTTCGTTTCACCTAGTATCAACTTATTTTAGTCATTTGAACTTCATACGATACGTTATAATCAATTTCAATAAATTTGGTTAGTTCTGGTTAGTCGCCGAGTCAATTTTCTGTTAGTTTAACTTATTCTCAACCTAATTTAGTAATTTGAGTCGACTCCGATAACGTTATAATCAATTGTTATAGATTTGGTTAGTTCAGGTTAATCGTGTAATCAACTTCCGGTTAGTTTCACTTAGTCTCAACTTATTTTACTAATTTGAGCCGGTTCCGATACGTTATAAGCAATTTTAATAGATTTGGTAATATTTGGTTAGTCGTCCAATTAACTTTTGGTTAATTTCACTTAGTCTCAAGTTATTTTAGCGATATGAACCGATTCCGATACGTTATAATCAATTTTAAAAAAAAATGCTTAGTTTTGGTTAGTCGTCCAAATAACTTTCGGTTAGTTTCAACATATTTCACTCATTTTAACCGGTTCCGATAAGTTATAATCAATTTTAATAGATATGGTTAGTTTTGGTTAGTCGTCAATTCAAGTTTCGGTTAGTTTCACTTAGTATCAACTTATTTTAGTCATCTAAACCTGTTACGATACGTTATAATCAATTTTAATAGTTATGGTTAGTCTCCAAATCAACTTTCAGTTAGTTTCACTTAGTCTCAACTTAATTTAGTCATTTGAACCGGTTCCAATATGTTATAATTAATTATCATAGATTTGGTTAGTCTACCAATCAACTTTCGGTTAGTTTCCTTAGTCTCAATTTATTTTATTTATTTGAGCTGGTTCCAATACGTTATAATCAATTTTTCATAAACCGTGTCGTGACGTTCACGAAAATGTTCCAAGTCGTGACGCGACCTTGAAAAATCACATTTGAATCGGTTCCGATAGGTTATAATCAAATTTAATGTTTTTGGTTAGTTTTGGTTAGTCGTTAAAATTCCGTTCGTTTTGGTTAGTTTTAACTTACTTTAATTTTTGTAACCTGTACCGGTACGTTTTAGTCCGTGTTGGTTACTTTTGGCGAGTTTTGGTTAGTCATTCAATATTACTTTCGGCTAGTTTCAGTTAGTTCCAATTTATTTTAGTCATTTTAATCGATTCTGATACCTTATAATCAAATTTAAGTTTAAGTAAATAAACTAACACGATCTCTATGATGTCATGTGGCAAATGCACTTTTTCACGATTTGAGGCCCAATAGAAACATTTTCAATGTTAAAATATAAGAATGGTTTTAAAAACACAAAAGGTCATGTGCAAAATTCGCAATTATTAAAATATAAACGGTTTTTTGCTCACGCTTGTGGTGACGGGCATTTTATTTTTGTCGTACTTGTTTTCTTTTCTCACTATTGTCTTTATCCAAATTTAGGTAAATAACAGAATTTTAATAAAGACATATTTGTTAAACCGATTATATGTGTAATTGAAAAACTGCATGCATATCTAATATCTAATCAGAGAACTGCCTTTATAAATCTTATCTGATAGGGTCTTTGGGACATCTAAAAAATGAAAATCCTTCACCCACTTTTGTAATACAATTATCCGCACAACAATATCTCGTCATTGTAGCGATCTTAATAATTATTTATTTCAACGCGACCCAACAGTACACAATATCAAGGCGTTTGCACACTGACCGTAGATTCTCCCTCGTAGCGGAGCCATCGGTGGCCACGAACCAGATTGATCAGGATTCGCTTCGAAGCTAAACACTGTCGGCGAAATTGAAAATTTGTCTCGAGTGCACCAACCGTATATATTTATTTATACCGTGGTAAGGGAGTCCTTTGCTTAACTTTTGAGAATAAATAAAAATTACTCAAGTTGTTATATTTTGCTATTTTTATGTCCGGAAAATCTCTAAAGATAGAAACTATCGAGTGTGTCTAATCATCCTCAAACGGTAGCTTTTTGTATTTTATTTGTTGATTTGATTCTTCCGAAGGGCCATCATAAAAGTTGGAATTAATTAATAATTAAATATTAATTTTTTTTGAAATATGTTTAGGGTAACCATTATTCAGAAAGATGTAAAAGAGCTTTTTCAGATTAGTCTGTAATAGACTTTCATGGCAAATATGGGCAACTCTGTTTTTCATCGCAATTTTCGTATTGTACTTTCGATTTGTGGGGTGGTTAGAGAAAAAATTGAGATATCTGCTTGAGGCGGTTGGTTTTTGATACCAATCCAGTATGATTTTGTTCTCTTTTGTTCTTATGAGTTTGGTATCTAAAAAGGGCACGCTACAGTTACTTTCAAGTTCAATTGTGAATTTTAGATTTTCATTAAATGAATTAAATGCATTTAAAGTTAACTGAGTGAAGTCGTCCGGTACAGAGCAGACTATATTATCAACATACTTATAAATGAAAGGAAAGGAACCTCAAACGGTGGGGGCGATGGTATACGAGATCGTTTAGACGTCTCGACCAAGGGCTCCTTGTAGTGTATCCTGGGAATACGCTACGGTGCATTCCTGGTATAGGCTTCAAGTGCGTCAAGACCTATGTCCGTGAGCGAAAAGCCACATGCTGCCAGAGCTGCCCCTGCTAGCTTACTGAAGACACAGCATCTAGACTAGCAAGTCGAAAAAATCCCCCAAGTCACAGTGTAGCATACGTGCCTAGGACTGAATGGCATCAGGATTATGATGTCTCGAACGTGCCTTCAGGAAATCAGGCAGCATCCTGACGTATTTTTTGCCCCTCACAGCAATGCAGGGCTCTACTGTGGTTGACTCATTTCCCTAGCTACTCGTGGGAACTATCTGGCAGACCAAGAGAATTCACCCATCAGGGAGGGTCAAGACCCTAGACCAATGGAGGATGAGGATGGACAGACCAATCCAAACAAACCCAACAACCACAACAGGAGAGGTTGGAAATAAACCAACCAATCCTGAAACCAGTAGCCTTTCTTCTGGGGCGGAAAGAAGCCTGTTAGGTTTTACTACCACAGAGGAAGAGAGGAGCGATACCGAAGGGAAGCCGGCCGGTCTTGAGAATCCTATTCTCAGGAGAAGGAGGCTACCGATGTCGGCGAAAAAATGACTGATACATTTCCTTCAACAGAGGTTAGACTACCCCGCAGCCTTGAAAAAGGCTCTTAAAGGAAAAAAAAGGGACAAGGAAGACCTGAACCCGGGAAGTGGACAGAGACAACTGCCCACTGGAGCAGGAAGACCGCCCCTCCACCATCACCAGCAGATCACAGGAAGGAAAACGCACATGATCTGATGGCAGCACACCTGAACATCAGGCAAAGAAGCACAGGACTGGAACAGCCACACCTGGCTTATCCTATGGGGGGCACTGCGGGATATTAGAGTTGGAATAGTCCACACTGATTCTCCGGCTGCCTCATTGGATAACAGTCAAACTAGGCTGATACAGAACGCCATAATGACGTCTGTAGACAAGCCTACGTAAGACGGACGTCAAGTCCGCTTCCTGGGATGTGCAGCTAGGCCAGGCTGGCTGCAAGTGACTTGACGACGCGAGCATGACATGGCTTAAGGACGTAGTAGCCATCCTAAAGCCGTGGGAAGGAGCTCAACTGAAAGCCGTCAGCGGGGTTGACATGCCAAGACCACATGTATGCATCACATTCATACCCGATGACAACGACAAACGGTTGATATCGGAAGTGGTTCTTAGAAGACTGCGGAATATGAACCGCATTCTAAACACCCGAGAGTGGGTAATTCTCCACCGGAAAGAGTCAGGTCCAGGACAAGCCTGGACATTCGTCATTGAGAGTAGGCACAAGAACCCTACAAGGGGAGAGCTACAGATCCAGGGCCGTTAGGGGATGTCCGCAGGGCGGGATTTTGTCGCCCCTTCTGTGGTCTCTCCTGATGGATGGTCTGTTGGCGGCCCTCTCGCTATGGGATGTGGAGGTGCAGGCATACGCGGATGATCTAGTAATACTTATTAGAAGCAACCATCAAAGAACTATCTCAGAGGATCTGCAAGAGGTGCTAACCGTGGTCTATGACTGGTGTGAAAGAGAACAACTATCTGTGAACTCACACAAAACAGTTATAGTACCGTTCATAAGGAAGAAAAGGCTGGAAGACCTAAGACCACCTTCACTCAAAGGAGAAACTATCCCATTTGCAAATACAGGGAAGTATTTGGGAATTACATTTGTTAAAACACTTAACTGGAATGCGCATCTGGATAAAATTGCCGCAAATCGAAACTGTCACTATGGATCTCCAGACGCATTTGTGGCAAAGCTTGGGGCATACATCTCAAACAAATGTACTGGCTCTATATTGCGGTCATAAGACCAATGATAACATATGGAGCAGTAGCTTGGTACTCTAAGAGCTTACAGATCTTTGCGAGAATCAAACTATCTACCTTACAAAGACAAGAGTATCTGGCAATTAGTGCCGCCTTCGGCACTTTACCCACGGCAGCGCTTGAGTGTCTTCTAAATCTGCCACCTCTCCAAATATTACTGGAAAAGGAGGCCAGATGGGCGACGTATGGATTGACACAGGTGGTGATCAACTATCCGCAGGCGATCATCATGCGGCCCAACAGGCTGAAAAATGCCAAATGCCAATGAGCAGGACAGTGTGTTGGGTCTACTATGACGTCCTCCTACCAGAGTTGAACTAATCGGCAAAAGACTCGGAACATTTGAGAATAACAAAGAATACTTGATTCACTGACTGCTCCAAGACCAATGATGGTACAGGAGCCGCTGCATGGAATAAAAATGGTAAGGTTGAGCTTAAGTGTTCCCTAGGCAAACGTGCAACCATTTTCAGGCTGAAGTTAATTAAGGCCATTGATATGACTGCACAGTGGCTCATCGATAGAAACTGGAAAGGCAAGTCAATCAAAATTTTCTCGGACAGTCAAGCAGCTTTAAAAGATCTTTAATCTAGCCGTTGTTCATCCAAGACAGTATGGAACCGCCAGGAATTACTCACCAAAATAGGTATAGAAAATAAACTTACACTGATCTGGATACCTGGACATACAGGATATGAAGGCAACGAAAAAGCTGATGCTCTTGCGAAATAGGCGGCCGCAACGACTTTCATAGGGCCAGAACCAGTACTGGGAATAGCTTATAACACAGCTAAAGAAGCCCTCTTCAGGTGGACGCAAAAGCAATTTGTAGACCAGGCCTAACTCATTCAAAGATCGCGGTGAATCTGCCACCAGGAGTGAGAACTGGACAAATTCTTCAACTTGGCCGACAGCAGGTATAAGCTGTAGTTGGCATGTACAGGGTTATCCAACGAGGACTAGACAAGGCGATTTTTTTACTTTAACTGTACTTTTATAAAAAAAGCTTTAATAGCCATCTTATGCAATTTTCTCCCGCGAATTCGGATGTGTTCAGCAAAAAACAATTGAACATCAAATAGAAGTGCTAGGGGCCACTTTGATATTTTTTAAATATATATATTTATATTTATATTACTAAATTTTTGGATTTTCTAGAAAAATGTAAACACATTTTGTGTATAATATCCTATACCTATCTTTAGCTGTTTACCAAATATTGACAGTTGAAAGTCGGGTATTTTGACATTTTGACAGGCTCTAAAATCTAAACCGCACAAGATCAAAGAAAATGGTTTGTACATTCCTATCTTAAGTTTTCATAAACTATCGAATGACAGTATCTTCGAATTTAACCTGCGGATAAAATTAACCGGAACTTTTAAACCTCCGGTTAAATTCAAAGTTACTATCATTCGATAGCTTATGAAAACCCAAGATAGGAATGTGCAACAAACAGTCTTTGGAAATTCTCAAATCACACTTGCAGTTTGAAAACTATCCACCTCAGAAAGCTGTTCGATTTCATGAAAAGGATCGAGCCACTGGAATAGTGGAAACCACAGATGTGAGCCACAATAGACCAAGCGTCGAAATGGAGATTCCTATTTGGGCCCACTCACGTGTACGAATACGAATACGAAACTCAAACGGTAATATTGCAATTATTTTATCAAGGAGGTGACCTAAGATTATAGTGGCTAAAATGGGACTTATAGGAGAGCACATTGAAATTCCAAATATTTGACGGTAAAATTTTTCATTGAAGCCGAAACATGTATTATTAAAGATAAAATTGAACAACTTGTTGTATATACAACATGTATATACCAATAACTTTAGGGTGATATATCATTATGTTGTGGGTATATTTTGTAAAAAATGGTGTACGAGTGTTTGTCTGTTTGACAATATAAAAAAAACGACGGGTGGAATGATTGATGTTTTGAGTCAGAACTGTCACGAGAAAAAAATCGTAAAAAGAATAATACATTTTCTTCGATATCCATTGCGATATCCACCGCACTATAGACAGAGTCTCTACTTCAGAGATCATTCAGGAACCTGAAGCTCAACCATCCGAGCAAGAAAGCTTTTGCTGATCGTCATGGTTTCTGATATGCAGAAACCCATCCTGTAAAGTCCGCTGTCCTATTCCAAGTCATTTTTGTAAGCGAGAGGTACGTTTTGCCGAAGAGTAATAGTATCTAACTCAATATTGGTTGTTAAGCCTCAATAACAGAAAGTAATAATTATATAAACACTATTGACTGTATAGTGCGTGTTAACGATACGAAATAGACTATAACAAAAAATCGTAACAGCCAACCATCTAGTGGACAGACTTCACTATAAAACATTTTGTAATGGAAATATATGTTAGAATTTATTTATGCTGTACCTAATAGCATTAGATCTTAGTAATACTTAGCAATAGAATTATTCAGGTAAACGTTTGCTACTCGAAGTTGTTCAGCTCATATAAAAAAAATAAGTCGTTCATCATTTATAGCTTCCTATTTGGACAAATTTTCATCTATGGAGTTTATTAAATGAGCTTTAGTTTATTAAATTTTATTTATTTATTTATTTATTTTTTTTTTGGTTTTCGGAAAAGAAAGTTGTCCAAAAGTTTAACTACTTACATATATATATAATTCAGTATGTCTGAACACTCTAATCCGTTCTTGCTTAAAGATTCGCGCATACAGCGTAAGAATCCAGTACTAGATTCGCGCCTAACAGAGCATTCTCAAATGGATACTTCTTACGACAAACTTTAAAAAATTTGTTTTTGATAAAGAAGTATGCAGCTCAATTCGATTCCACTTTAATTCTAAAATCTCTGAATCTAAATTTAGTGGTATATTCGTAAACAAGGAAAGAACATCTAATGAAATTAAAACATATTTATTTGTCAATACAAAATTCTCCAATGCATTACAAATGAGAGAGTGTCCTTAATGTTGTAATCTGTGTTATCTCCCAAAGCTGTTTTTAAAATATTCGCCAAGAACTTTGAAATATAATATGTGGTAGAATTAACTGAGCTAATAATTGGACGCAGGGGAACTCCCGGTTTATGTATTTTTGGTAGACAATACAGTTTTGGAAAAGTAGAATTATAAATCATTAGGTGTTTTGCGTCATTCTTATTTATTTATTTTTTATGTTTAAACTTTTTATCAACTTATTATAAGTCGTTTGTATATTTATGGTCGGGTCCCGTTATAGTTCTTCATATGTAGATGCATCCCTCAACAAGGCGTCAGGTTTGTTGATGTAATCAGCAGAAGAAAATTGGTAACCACATTAGTTGTTCTGGCTCTTAATATGTCTCTACAATCAAAAGGAGTTTCATCAATTATATTTTCCACGTCTGCCAGGAAAATATAATTGATGAAACTCGTGTTGATTGTAGAGACATATTAAGAGCCAGAACAACAGAACTAATGTGGTTACCAATTTTCTTCGCAAATCTAAAAACAATAAACCATCGATTTTGAACTTAACTTAAAAAAAACAAGAACCTTCTTGAAAGAACATCCGTATATTTACATTTTGCAATCAGATTAGGGTGGTTGCACAGTGGCAATGGATGGTTCAATATTGTGTTACTATTGCGTAGATACCAATTACATAATAGTGTACTTTATGCCTGTGCGGGCATAATGTCGAATTTAAACTCAAATAATAGAATTAAAATCGTATTTTTTTAAATATTTACGTATTGTCAATGCAATAACGAACTAGTATAATATAAAAGTTTGTATGCATCACGGGTATTAATAGATGTTTATGCCCTGAGGGCGACAATCTTGTAAGTCGCTCTTGGTACATAAATAACAATTATGTTCTTCAAAAACTCATTATTTTATAGACATTTTGTATATAATAAGTCAATTCGCATGACATATTACGATACAGTAATCTATTGAGGATCGGCAACCAAAAACTCAGACATTCACCTATGTTGGTTGCGAAAAAGGTGTTATTTTATTGGGAGATGCTTTTTGCTAAAATTCCTTAAAAAAATATTTTTGTTTCCTAATCGGCTCCAGATAGGTATAGCATAGAATACACATACATTTTGAATAACCTTGTTAGATCAAGTCATTTTGGCACTGAGCATTTCTTTATCCCCGCCTTGTGCCGTTTTGGCAAATATGTCATACTCAATTGTGTTAGAAAATTTTCCAAAGGCATCCTTTTCTATTTTAAAGTAATTAACTAAACACTTCACAGCTTCCCATCCATCTAAGCAAGCTCGAAGGAAAAACCAGAAAACCTTTTAAATAGATCCATTCGCTGTATCGTCGTCAAAAGTATCAAAATTTTTTTAGTCTTGAAATGGTAATGATTCCAAGCTCAACTTTCCTTCTTCTAATATTTGTTGTAGTAATTTGCTTTTGTGTTTTTCGCTTCTCTTGTCTTTTTATATTATATGTCCTCCAACGGGTTGATTTTTCGATGATGATCATACAAATATTGGTCCATTTACATTTTTGTCGTCACGTTCCATATTGTTTTTATGATTCCTAAAATAAAGCTATACATAGATAATTGTTTTTTTATTACGCATGCATCATAAATCATAATCAACGATTATCGCACGCTGCAGCGTGTTTAAAATGATGTTTATGATGCGCCTACTTTTTTAAAGGTTGCTATAGAAACATTTGATCTACCTCTTTACCTAGATATTTACGTTTAAATTACTATGTCAAAATGAAGGAACACATTAAATTTAAAAACAACATTGCTTTATTCTAAATAGTAACTAGGTACGTAACTCAAAAAAGTAAAACATTTTTGAGAATATGATGAATTCGTAATAAAAAATATCGTATGATATACGTGTATAAGAGGCCTTTTAAGCCTTGCGACTTACAAAACACTCCGCTGCGCGTCGTGTTTTGAAATATGTCGCGCGTGCTTTAAAGGCCCTCTTATACACTTATATCATAATATACTTTTGTAACTGTACAGCCATTAATTTTTTACCTTCTTTGTACTCCCTTCCATCAGTATTTCGCACGTTATAAGACCAATCGGTTAAAATGCTGGCCAGTTGGGCATCGGGGTTCGCCATTAAAAGTATACTTCCTCGATTTTCAAAAACCCATGAATTGACTCCAAACGTAAACCTTGGACCTTTTAGTGTCCCATCACTTTTTTCTATGTCTTTTGGAGGTTTCAGATAACGAATATTTTCTAAAGTTGGCAATTTTGACAATAATACCAGAGTATAACAAACCAACGAGTAGCGACATAAAGCGTCGGCACCTTTGATGTTCAAGGGACCGATTCTGGCAGAGCCGATGACAGAAAGACATCCTATTAGTGGAGTAAAATACAAATAAAAAGTCGCTTCCTTCTTCAAAAAAAAATTTTTTCAGGTATAACCAGTTCAGACCATTAAAATATGTTTACCTATGTTCCTGGCTATATGAAATGGGTGATTACGACTTTTTTTATTGGTTCGGACTTTTTTTATAGCTAAAAAAGTCGAAAATTTTAATGAAACAATTTTCCCACTTTTTTATACATAACACCTCATAACTCTGAAAATACTCTGTATAATAAAATAATTTTTCTTGAGAGGATAAATAACATTTAAGCAAAGACCACAGTCATAATATTTTTATTGGATTTTGTTCCTATTTTTTTTAAATGGAATATAAACTTGAATGTTTATATTTTCAATAAGCTGCTTTTCGACCAGCGAAAAACTTTTTTATTTGTAACATTTTCTAGGTGTCACCAGCGTAGAAGTTTTAGCTATAACTACAAAGAAGTTTTTAAAAAAAACCGCAATCAATTATCATGTATAGTTTTTGAAATATTTATTGTTATTCATGCGCGGCGACTGCAGAGCCGGGCGCCCGGCCGGGTGGCGACGCGACGCCAACCTAAGGCCTCTTTCAGACGATACGGATTTTAGCCGGTCCGGTTCTATTGGTTTTAACGTGAGTGGTGCATTAAAACTTTGTGACAATTAGTTTAATGCACTACTGGACGACAATAAACCGGACCGGCTAAAATCCGTATCGTCTGAAAGAGGCTTAAGAGCTGAAACATACATTGCCTTTTATCGGGAGCGTTTTAACGAGTCCTGTCTGGCGGGATGAGGACAACCTATAATTTTAAATCGAACAGTCTACACATATGCGGTCAAGACGCAGCGACAGAACGCGGCGATAACATGTTGCCGCCAAACAGGACCCTTTAAAACGCACCCGCTAAAACGCAATGTATGTTTCAGCACTTATACGCGCATTAGGTTTTGGGTTTATGTGTTTTGTCTAGACTAGCTTTGTCATGCTTTCAAGAGCTAGACCTGTCAGATATATTAACGCACGAATTAACATTGGTTCCACTATCTTTATTTCACGAGGATGGTACGATGAGGAAGACGGCAAAATCTGATTTAGCAAGAAAAATAGAAAGTTTTGCACCAAACATAACCGAATGTCCCGCCGTAGATTCAATTATTATTGACGGAATGGTATCTGTGCAAGAATTAGTTGCTGCTTCTTTGATTACTTTTAGCGACCTTGCAGAAATATCTGTTACTAAAATTTTAAGGGAAGGACGAAAACACAAAGTAAAACTGATAAATTTGGTGTTTGATACTTACTCTTGAAATTCATTAAAAAATGCCGAAAGAAAAAGATGTGGAGATTTTACTGCGGATTTTAAAGTATCCGGTGCTCGAAAAGTTCCGAAATTTAAAGAATTTATAAAGTCTTCTTCAAATAAGCAATCAAATATAATTATTTAACGAACTATTTTTTGGAAAAGGGACCATCTATACTTGATAATGAGGAAGAAATAATAATAGCAGGAGGATTTAAAAATACTGAAAGTTGTTTTCTGATAACCAGAAACGGTAATACGCAAAGTTTAGAAAAATTAAATAGTAACCAAAAAGAAGCAGATACCAGAATAATACTTCACGTCTTAAATGATCTTCCAAGTTGCAATTCGATTTTAGTAAAATCTGTAAATACTGATATTTTCATTTTGCTACTTCATTATTACTGTATGATTCCTGATATGACCGAACATAACGTATTCATGCAATTGCGCCGCAGTATATATACAAGTACGCACTTTGTGTCTTTGTCCCAAATTGTAGCAAATATTGGACAACAAATTTGTAAAAAATGATTAGCCGTTCACTGCCTTACTGGTTGCGATACAACGAATGCATTTTACAAAATAGGAAAAAAACGGCTTTTGATGTTTTGTGTAAACATGTCGACAAGTTGAAAGACCTCGAGAAGCTTCCAGAACTTTCTGAAAAAGACGCTATTGATGTATGTCAGCAATATATTCTGTTTTTGTATAAGAACAATGTGCCAGGAATTCGCAACCTTAACGAACTACGTTATAAGTTAACACGAACTACAAATCGGCCAGCATCAGAATTACCTCCGACGGATGAGGCATTCTAACAACATCTAAAAAGGTAAACTCTGAAATGTCTATAATTTTTGTATTATTTTTAAGCATAACTAATAGTTTAAAAATGTTTATTTTAGATGTATATATCAGTTAAAAATATGGTACAGCAGCCACGTAAATAAAGTGACATTCGACAATCCTAGTAACTATGGATAGACTTTTGAAAATGAATCATGGGCCTCAATTTTCTCGTTAGAGGATCCAGTACCAGATGTTAGGTGCTCTTGTGTTTCACAAGTGTTGCAGCGACTGCAAATATGCGTGTGATAATAGACTACTTACTGCCAAAGAATGCTCGTCCGATTCTGAAGTTGAAGATTTTTATATTTTAAATATTTTTTTTTTCATATATTAAACGATTTTTTTTTTCATATATGTACTGATACATATTGTGGTAGTCGAATTACATAAATGATTATTGTGTTTATATTGAAACTGTACAAGTTAAGGTACTATATAAAATTGCTTAATTTTGAATAACATTGTTATATGGCAATAGACATTTCACTATAACTATATACATATATTTTGTTTAAAACATTACTTACAATGAAGCAAAAATGAAACAAGAAATACAATATCGCCAATTAACATGATATCCATTTACATAATATTATGTTATTTAAAGCGGCGTTAACTAAACGAGATACGGACTGCAGTGGGCGCGCGCGGAAGCAACTATTTTTTATTATATGTGCAGCTTTGGAGGGTGGATTACTCGAAAAGTATTACACCTAGAGGACTGGAGTTTTTTTTTATAACTTTTTTGTACTTTTGGCTAAAACTTTCACGCTGGTGACATCCATAAAATTTCAAAAATAAAAAAGTTTGTCACTGGTCGTAAACTAGCTTATTCAAACTAATTATTCAAACTAACCCAAACTTTCAAGTTCATATACCATTAAAAAAAAAATTATAATAAAAATCAATGAAAACATTATGACTGTTGTCTTCGCTTAAATGTTATATATCATCTCAAGAAAAATTATTTTAATATACGGAGTATTTCCAGAGTTATGAGGTGTTATGTATAAAAAAGTGGGCAAACTGATTTATTAAAATTTTCGACGTTTTTAGCTATAAAAAAAGTCTGAACCTATAAAAAAAAGTCGTAATCACCCATTTCATATAGCCAGAAACATATGTAATCATATTTTAATGGTCTGAACTGGTTATACCTCAAAAAAATTTGTTGACTACTTTTCCTCGGTATTTTACTCTACTGTATTTGTAAAGTGCTCAAACCATGAAGTGGCTCGATAGGAAGCGACTCTGCGACTACACTATAAGAAACTTGAAGTGAAAAATTGCGTTTCATATTTGAATCCGGCTAGAATTTAATGCTTTTCTATAATTAGTGGTTTTTCCTACTTCCTGTCACCTTTGTCGATAATAATTTCTGAAAGCTTTCATCATAAAAATATATATATTACTTATATTTCTTCTACGATTTATTGATAAAAGAATCTCAATAGTTTCTTGGAATTTTATTTAAATAATTAGTTTCCTTTAATGAGGGCGCGTTGAGAGAAAAATGAACCCCTGTATTTCATGATTTCATTTATCATGTTAAGTTGATGTCAATTTTTAACCTAAATAAAGCACTTTGAGCTTACACCCGCCTGGTTTGGAGGTTATTGAAGAGGTGTAATGTAGCAGAGGTTTTTGATAAATAGTAGAAAAAGGTATATTGTACGTTTTCAGCGGTTCACAAATAGACATTTCTTATTATTGTTACGTTTTTCCCGTGGGTTCTTAACAGAATAACAACTTTGCTATTTTCAACTAATACTCTCTTTATTCACTACCACTGTATACAATTTAACACTCTATACTACTCTTATAACTTTACCACTAATATCTATTCAACACTCAATGATTAACTGAACTGAACTGACTAATCCGACTCCTAACATTCGCCTTAGGTCTGCTTATATATAATCTTAAATCTATCACGAATATTCGGGAAGTATTCCGACGCCACTCTATATGATCTCGACGAGGCCATCGAGACAATTCCAGCTGTCCTGAAACTTCGCGACCGGCCGGGCGATGAGTCATACAGACAGGGAAGCGAGCGGCACGGCGGCGGCTAGTTTTATAGGGTAGCACAAAAACGTTCGGATGGTTGTGTAGGCTAGCCGTAACATTATACTAGTTTCAGCAACTTCTTGTTATTATTAATAGTACTCCATTTCTTTAAATTACGATAAGTTATATTTACAAACGTATTGGGCACATTTTTTTAAACCTTTGAAGAAACGAGGAAAATTAAAACTTGCAACAGCAACTGCAATCAAACTGTTTCGCGCAAACAAAAAGTTTTTATTAATCATGTAACTTTTATCGGTAGGCTGAGGAGTTGTAAGTCAGGAGTACTTACTTACCAGAGTTGTCTTAAGGGATTCTAACCCTCACACCCACTCTTATGAATGAAGACAATGGTGTTCCTAGGTGGTCCTAGATTATCTACGACTTAATACTGACCACGTAATGCCAATGCTTTTAATTATTTATAGTTAAAGGTCGCTGTACTTTACATTTATTATTATATAAATATACCTACTTATACTGAATACTAAGACATAACGAATATAATAATGCTTTTAATAAATTAGTGGTTGCTATCATAATTATAAACAATACTAGCTTTAGACATAAACATTATAACAATTTACCGTTACATAACCCTATTAATAAACCATACAAAAATAAATATGAGAACAATATTACTCAAAGCTATGAGCACAAATTAACAATACCATATCTGGATCAAATAACTTAAAAAAATATTGCTTTAACCCTTTTGCTTAAAGAGAACACACACAGCTCTAAACGCTACTATTTACATACATACATACATAAGTTTTCATAAATCAGAGTAAATTATTATGAAATGAAAAATGCAATAATTTTTATCAACTATACATGTGATAGGATTTTCAATTTCCGAATGCCTTTTTTATCAGAACTATTACTTTTGAGATGTCTATTATTAAATTTTAAAGTATAAAATATTTTTAGTCTTATAAATAGTTTTAATATGAACAGCTTGGGAAAATTTGAACAGGGATAGAGAAATTGTATTTTTTCAAATATATTCACGAGAATTTTTTTCGCCTGTACCTATGTTCTCAAACTGCGAGTTGAAAATACTTTCAAGGCTGTATATAAAATGTACCCACCTTTCTGGTAGTGATGATAAACCACCAAAAGTACCTTTGGTTGCATCAAAAGCTTTAAAATGAGACAGAAGTTTGTCTACATCAACACTAGTACATTCTCTGCTAAAAGAATAGCAAATGTCACATGAATGTACTTCCAGACACCTTTTCATCAAATATCCACAGACATAATAGAAAGCATTCTTTGTTGAAACGGTTTCTTTATGGTAATTGCAATCAGGCAAGGAAATTGCTCTCCTTATTAATAATAATTTCTACCATGGATTTTAAACTAATGAGAACATCATCTAAATTCTCCCTACAATTCATGTGATTTGAGTGGAAATAAATCTGCACAAATAATTTTCTGAAGGCAGTTTGAAACTGTATTGGTGTGGGATTTATGCAATTGTCTCCCTCTTGCCTTACACTTCCAAAGAAATTTTCTAAACAATCAGTCTTTTGGTTTTAAGATATTTATACCTACAGTTTAAAAGTTTTTGATACATAATTTGAGAAGACCTCTTATTGTAATAGACCAACATTTAATAATCTTGACCATTTTTGTTTAATACCTTTAAATTTGGCAAAAAATCCAAAGCTTCGTTTAAAAATTCTAACTGTGAATCAGATCTGTCAAATACATTCTTAAATTTATAAGAATTATTTAATGATAAGGAGTTCAAGATATTAAACAGATTATTAAATTTTTCTACAATTTAAATTGTTGCAAAAGCTTCATTTGGAAGTGCACCCAAACTCATGTATGTATTCATACCACTGGCAATTGAGTCGAGTCGCTCAAAAGTTGAGCGGCATACTCTCATTTTTTCAAAAGTTGTGGGATTAAGGTGAGAATTAGTGAGTTTGGGTGCATAGTGAGAATTAGTGAGTTTGGGTGCATACCTGTAGAACTGCTTTTTATCGGAATTATAGAAACATTTAATAAATGACCAAGACGTTTTTCTACCCTGAAAGCAAAAGGTGTGCTGCCTTAAGTTACTGCGGGTGGACTTAATTAAATGACATGGGTCAAAAATATACAACATATCCTCACCTCCTACCTGAAACTCTGTATTTTCAGGTGTAATTCGTAGACATTTAATCAAATCAATAAAATTCGAGCCCATGTCACTTGCTATGCCTTCCACTTTTAAATATATATACTTTAAATTTAAAATACAATCTTCTAAAATAGTACGAAGTTTATCACCCTTTAGTTGAGTGCCTATAATCGATACAAAGGATGCAGTGTTTATCCTTATCAGTCATTGTCTTCATTTTGATTTCAAGGGCCTTATATACCGATTTACTGTATAGTCCTGGTTGACAGTGCAGCATTTCAGCATATATAGTTGGTGAAAGGTGAGAAGGTAGAACACGATTATCTTTTCTTACGTTCATTGGCTGAATATCATCCAAATTCACCCATTTTGTTTCTTCATCTTTTGAAATACTAGGACCTGAAAGTGATAATGAGAATGAAGATATTGTTGATACAGTATAAACAACAATGGTAAGGATATTTAATTGCAGCCAAACAATATCATATTAGACCCAATAAAGTGTCTGACAAATATCAATGAGTAAAACTCGGATAAAAACTATTTATGTGACCAGTAGGTACGTTCTGTTGGGTACATGACTCATAAAACCGGTAGTGTTTCTAGTTCATAATCTTTATTGAATTATTGTGATTATAGGATGAGGTGAAATATCTGAATTTTGAGTACCTATCAGGGTAATTACTGTTTTGTAACTGAATGAAAGTGCTTTATTGTCCAAGGATTATTACAATGAATAAATCTTATTGACAAACCATGATTAAAATTTTGATACATACACAATTTTGTAGTCAATTGAATTTTGACACAAATGCATATACCCTAAGAACAAAAGTACCACACTTAACAGAATACTAAGTAATACATGGCACACCTAGCATATCTAAATACTATCCTGCTGAAAGAATTCGTCAATGCCATAGAATGCCTTCGACAACAGCCGGTCTTTCAACTTCTTCCTAAACATCCTCAGATTTAGGCTACGTCTCATCTCCAAGTTTAGGTGGTTATATATCGTTAACCCATTATAAATGAAGGAGTCTCTAATGAGGCTCAGGCGAGGGATAAGTAGGGGCACATGGTCTATCTGTCTCGTGAAATGGATTTGTTGGCGATTAGGAAAATCGGTTTTGTTTTTATGAATAAGGCAAGCAGTTTCTAAGATGAATAAACAGGCAAGGGTTAGTATATTATTGGAAATAAAAAAAGGCTTGCAATGAGCTCTAGGATGGGCATTGCATAAGATTCTCACTGCTCTTTTCTGTAGGATGAAGGCCGATTGGAATAAATACATTGAACAGCCACCCCAGAATGGAAGGGTATATTATCTGGGGTGTGATTCGTCATTCGCAAAATAAATGTTACGGGCGAAGTGTTTTCCCAATTCTTGGGAGGTAATACGAATAGAGTAGCAGCCAGAGGCCAACTTTTTATTTAGTTTTAGAATGTGATGCTGAAACTTTAGGCTATCGTCCAAAATCAGCCCAAGGAACCTAGAATTATCAAAAGAAGTAATACAATGATTACCTATCTCAATGTTGTTTACCATACAGTTAAACCCAAGAATGTGAGTCTTCGACAAGTTTAGACAGAGAAGATTAGAGTCGCACCATTCCTTAATCTTATAGATGTCGGACGACATATCAGCCCTGAGTTGGTCTACGTCATGACTACCCCATGATACAGACGCGTCATCCGCGAAAGCCGTGATGGAACCAGACAAGTCAAGCTGAAGAAGGTTGTTAATGAAGATTAGAAACAAAGTAGGTCCCAAGACAGAGCCCTGAGGGACACCGCATGGAACACTCTGCTTACTGGACAAAACACCCCCCCAATGACACAAACTGAACATGATCCGAAAGAAAGGATTGAATCCACTCAGAAGCCACACCACGGAAGCCATAAACCGATAGCTTCCGCAGCAGTATACCGTGGCTCTCGCAATCAAACGCTTTAGATAAGTCACAGAACACTGCCGCGGAGGTCTCCCCTCTGTTGATACCTCGAAATAAATTCGATAAGAGATCAAACATAGCATCAGATGTGCTCTTACCCTGTTGAAAACCATACTGGTGTTTAATTTATCACGTGTTTAACTAGGAAAGAAGTAGTTCGTTTACGAACAAGGGTTTCAACCAGTTTCGATAGTATGGAATCAAGAGAAATCGGCCTATAATTTGACGGGGAACTATGGTCACCTCCCTTGAAGAGGGGAATGACTCTGGCAACTTTCGGGCTAGACGGAAAAATCCCCGTCTCAAATAATATATCAATGGCGGAGGACAACGCAACAATGGCATCCATTGGTAACTGAACCATTATGTTCAAGGGAATTCCATCCTCACCAGCAGCCCTCCTGTTTTTCATGGATTTGATAGATTCATCCACTTCTTGAGGTGTGGTTGGAGAAAAATAAAACGTCGAACACGGGCGTTGGGGAGATAAGATAGAGGGTCAGTTGCACGGTGCAAGTCCCTAGTCAGATTTTCGGCAACTATGCAGTAGTAATTATTGAGGTCACGTGCATTAATGCTGGATATTTTGATATTATTGAAAACTCTCCCAGTTATTTCACCAACAATGGACAAAGACTCTTTTTGCTGATTGTTGGAATTACGCAAGCAATTGGAATAGTACATCAACTCACTTGTAAATAATAAATCCAACCAATAAAATTTTTCTACTCATAGAATTCAAAATGCTGTTGCTAAATTCAGTCATAATGATTAGACAAACGAAATAGCTGTAGTAGTTTGTGCCATTAGGAACAATAGATCCTTTAATTTTTTTATGTCAATGAATAATTGCTATAAAGATTTACCTACAAAGATCTTGATTTTCTTTGGTGGTTCTTGAGATGAACCTTGACTAGTCTCAAATGCCCATTGTAGATATTGACCAAATATTGCAGGAATTGCATCAGGTACCAAGTGCTTTCTTGCAGAGGTTATCTTAGAAAAATACTTTTACTCAAAGTGAACTTCGCATAGTCTATATGCCATCATCTGTTTAACTGGTTTATCCAGTATATCACTTCTGATCACTTCAAGCTTTGAATTGACTTTGACAATCTGTAAGAGCTTTTTACTGTTTTATTGTATTTACTAACCATTTTCATTTTTAGATTTTACCTTTCTTGACAACGGGAATAGATTTGTTTCCCGAAACGTTGAAGATTTATTTTCAAGTTATCTAGGTATTTTGTTAGGGTCACTAAACTAGCACTTGTGCTGTTTACATCTTGGAGCCAGAGCCGAAGAGGCTCTATATAACAAATTCAAAACGATAGTGGAGAGAAAACCCCAAAATTTGTAAGTTAAAACATGAATCCTCCAGAACAATATAGAACATATCTTTAATGTTAATGACAAACAAAGAACTAAGGAAAGTTTCATCGCAGTATCAAGAACTTTGGTAGGCTTTGCCCTATAGTATGTCGAATGATGCTGAGTTTAATGGGATGTTGATTCGTTTTCTAAGCCTTTACTAGTAATTACCTCATAATGTGTTTTTGTTAACTTCTGGATTTCTCGGTTTGATTCATTAAATTGATCATCTTTGGATACGGACGAAAAAACTTAAACTAACTTAAAAGGTTAGATTGCCTGCCACTTAGAACGAGATGTGGCCAAAATTTATCGCCTTTCAGAAAGTGTTTATATTGAAAGTTTAACGATATTGATATGGAATATATCTTGCCTTAAACTTTATACTAAAAAAATAGGTATCTATCAGTGTTATCAGTAAGTCACCTTTTCCAAATCCCAATAATTTTTATATCGCACTGAACAAGTAAGAGCTGACTGACGGCTCTCTAAAGTATCTCTGTGAAAACCCAAGATATAGTCAAATTCATAAACTGCCTGAGGGAAAATACCTTCTTTCGAAATGATAACCACAAAAATGGGACACCGATACTTTCACTAAATTCGCAGTTGATTGAATTTTTTTGTAAAAATCATGCCTTTCTTTATTACCCTCTACTATGCTACCTGTATTAAATATAACAATATCAATTTTTTTATGCTGTATGGTATGAATCACGCACTCTTTGAGAACCTGTATCAGTTTCGAAAATCCGTTAAACCGTAACACCTAGCGCTTCTAATATTAACTTTTAATTGACGCTTAGGCCGTAAACAGCTATTATTTTAGGTATTAGTGTTCCTCTTTACATAGTGTGGTAAGTTGCATCAATTTAACTTCTCTACCACAACGAATATTCCAGCTATCTATTATAGTGAATAAACAGTTGGCAGTTTTCTGATTTCATATTCTATGCCTCTTATGAAAAAAATATAACATTGTTTTAATCATAACTCTTTTTAGACTACCTGAATCATATTGTAATAAATGGATTTTCCGAGAATTCATATCATATTAACACATTAACTTGGCGACCAGCGACTTTTCTGATATTCCACGTTGACGTTTATTGCCCCATTAAGCAAAAAGGTAAACAACGTCCTTATAAAGTCATTTGGGCCATTATAATAAACAAATTAAACGTTTTTTATGTGAGTCATGCGGTATAGTGCAAAAATTGAAGTGTTAATAGTTTGGCAACGAGACATTGACTTTTGACCTACCGAGTTGTGGTTTGCTTACGAAACGTTAGACGTGGTGCCTTTATTTTTTTTATTTCTAGTTTCATTTAAAATAATATATCAGGATAACCAAGAAAGCTGTATATTATATTAATCTGTGGTGATTTTGACTTGGCATGCTCTAAAATAATTCCAATAAAACTTCGACTTTCTTGGATGGTGTTTATGGAAAAGTCGAGCATAAAAGATGACGATACAAACTTGAAAGATTCTTAGCCTAGCTAGTACTAGTACCTGAAAGTTTATGTGCATTAGTTTGCAGTAGCGTTCATAAAAGCAATAAGATATACTACGGTGGTGTATATAAAATAATAAAATATACTATAAATCTATAATGTGAAAAAGAGCCAAGAGCATTCGCTTAAACTTAAAATTTAGCTATTGCTCGCACTCGAAACAAGACTTACATTTGGCTGTACCTTACTTTTCGGATATTTGTAGAAGATGTGATAAATTTTATTAATTTAAGACAAAGGAAATCGAAATATACCTGATTGCTTCTGTTTTCATAATTCTGGATCAGAATTCTGTACGCCACTAACGCATTGCTTACTTAACCACTATAAGTCTAAACCGGCTAGCATTACAAATAACATCAATAGTGTCCCTTGACCTTATATGAACAGAATACAGGCATGTTGTTTACTTGCTATATATAGTGACCTCCAATGCCACATAAACAGAATACAGTCCTGTATTGTTTCACTTAAAACCTAACGTGTCCAGGTTACCTTTAGTATCCCCAGACCATAGCCCTCGATAGCTGTAGTACCTTTTTGATTACCTCCACATGAACAGAATACAGTCATGTGTTCTTTCTTTTGACACTTAATTTGCCTAAGTCCAGGATACCTTTAGAATTCCCAAACTACCTATATATCATGTTTCTTGACATCTGTATGTTTGGGCTGCCTCCATATGAACAGAATACAGTCATGTTTTGTTTCAATATTTCCAAACCTCATTATACCATATTATTTGATACCTGTAGCACGGTACTTAAAAACTACTATAAATAAATATACGATAGGTTAACTGGAATCAAATTTCCAATTTTACCGACAGTGTTTGGCGTCGGAGCGAATCCTGATCAATCTGGTTCGTGGCCCACGGTGGCCCGGCTACGAGGGACAGTATACCGTCAGTGTGCAAACGCCCTGAAATTGTGCACTGTCGGGTCGCGTTCAAATAATAGCCGAGGAAATAATTTTGCAGCAGCGAATACTTTTTGAATCTCTCCCGGCAGACTGCCCGCTGATTTATATCGTGCTGCAGGTGTCCGGCAGCTTTTGCGTTTGATTTAAAACATCAAAACGATTTTGCGGAGTGACTCTACTCGATATTATTTGTACTCTGCCTGTAGTACTTTTTAGACCGCCTCCACATGAACAGAATATAGTCATATTATATTGTTTCCTTTGACACTTAAGGTAAAGTGCCTCAGTTCAGGATTCCTTTAGTATTTTCAAACCACTTATACCATGTCCTTTGATACATGTAGTATCTATCTTTTGGCAATCTAACTCCACATGAACACAATAAATGCATGTGTTGTTTCACTAGGCAAAATATTTGTTGAAGTTTCTAAACAAGCTTCACGGACGCAAAAAAATATAAAAAATACATAATAAAATGACGCCTCTAAAGCTCTAATTAATCTTAAAACTATTTACCCAACGTGCTTTCGGTTCCTTCAGAATTATTTTTGCCTGTATATACGTCAAAAGCCACTACATAACCAGTACTTTAAACCTACGCTTTATAGGTTTCATGGGCATGGACTGGTTCATAGTGTGTAGCGTTGTAATTGCTACCAAACTCAGAAATATAATTTCTTCCCTTTAACTGGTAGATTTATGTGGTTGATATTCTCTTTACCTTATATTAGAATCTAACATACCTATTCTGAACATAGAATTTATATCTTAATTTAAAGCATGAACTATTTCATACTTTGAAATATTGGAACGCAATCAACCAGTATCGATGAATACAGTCCTCTTGACGGATGTCTAAGTTTTAAAGTGGCGATATTATCGTTGTAATTTTTGGCTATCAGGTCCATGTTTCGTATTAATTTACCGTGGGATAAATTGGCAGGCACATAGCATTAATATATTCTCGTATTATCGACAATATCGCCCCGTAAATGCACTATATGTAAAGTGAGGATGCCCTTTTAAAAGGGTTCTTCCATGGAGCTGAACCTCCAAACTCCGCCCGGTCTTGAACGATATGGTAGCGATCACCCCTGAGTATGTGACCTAGATAGGACAGCTTTCGGCATTTAACTGTTATTAGTAGCTCGCGGACGGTGCTTGCTCTATCTAAAACCGCTTCATTTGTCTAAGTGGCCACCGATGGGATTCGTAGCATACGTCTATATAGCCACATTTCACATGCTTCAAGACGATTAATGGTTGCCGCTTTTAAGGTCCAAATCTCACTGGCGGAGTTTTATATTTAAATTATAATAATAATAAATCCTCTTGTGGTTGGTCGATACGTGCTGACCTCTTTGCTGAGACGGAGGGGTTCATGATAGCCATCCAAGACCAGGTTATTGCCACCAAAAATTACCTCAAAACATCATGAGGGCCAATGTAGAGGATGACCTGTGTGACTGTAGCAGTCCGAAACCATTCAACACATAACTGGGGCTTGTCAAACATTAGCAGCAACCGAATATCTTAATAGGCACAGTCAGGTAGCTAAAATTGTACACCAAGGGCTGGCACGGCGGCACGGTTTGCTGGGGGAACAGGTGCCTTACTACCAGTACACCACCCAGTGCTATCATGGAAAATGATACTCACAGACTGTACTGGGACCGGTCTGTCCTAATAGACCGAACAATCGTCCACAACTGGCCGGACATCATCTTAACCGACAAAGTCTCAAAGGAAACGTCTCTGATTGACATAGGGATCCCCAACAGTCACAATATTCAAAACTGCTTTGCCGAAAAAGAGGGGATATATCAGCGGCTAGGGCAAGAGATCCAGCAAATGTGGCACCAAGAAAATGTAACTGTGATTCCACTAATAATTTCCGCGACCAGTATAGTCCCCAAGAGTCTAACAGCCAATCTAAGTAAGCTCGGCATTATAAATAAAATCGCAGCTATCCAAAAATCCGTGATACTATGCACTGCCTCAACCGTACGCTCCTTTTTAAATTCCATGATATAGATAACCACAAGTGTCTTGCAGCTGCCGACACTTGTGTCTGTACCCACCAGTGGTGGAGACTCGAATGATAATAATAATAATACTAATAATAATAATAATAATAATAATAATAATAATAATAATAATAATAATAATAATCCCTTATTTGCCAGCAAAATGAACATAAAGATCACAAAGCAACGTCACACATAGTATCTTAAAATACTTCACAGGCTTTAACTTACATAACATATAGTCATTACTACAACAATGTGCCTTAACAAACATATTAGAATGAAGGTTTTTTAACATCACATTTATATAAAATCAATAAAAAGTAACAAGTGACATAAAAAAGGACAAACTGCAAATGTAACATGTTATCAAGAATTAAAAAGTAGAGCATGAAATTAACAATACAGACAATTTAAAATTTAAAAATAGACATGGCACCTATTCACTAAATTTAAAGCAATAAAAAACTCTACTTTTAAAAATGAAATTGTTTCCTCTCTGAATTTTGTAACACTATTGATACTTCTAATATTTTGAGGCAATAGATGAAAAGCCTTTATGGCTCTATATAAAGGCCCTTTTTCGGAAAAAGTCGGGGCATGAGTAGGGATAGTAAGGTCACTCCTGCCTCTAGTAGTCATTGACATATTCTCTGAATAATTATTGAAATTTCGTTGAAAATTTTCAGGGTAGTATAAAGAGGAAGCAGAAAGAACATTTAACATCGTGAAATAAGGTCTAAAGCTAATTCTCGGATGCAAATTATAAATGAGCGGAACTGCTTGAAGAACCCCAAAACAGGATGCTATAATTCATAACCGACTGTATGCAAAACAAATAGTATATTCGAATGGTTTCAATTGACAAAACACTTCGGAGTCTACGCATTGTGGCACAGTTACCATTTAGTCTAGATATTATTGAGTTGCAATACTGATTAAAGTTCTGCTGAAAGTCAAGTTGACCCCTAAAAATTTCACTCTGTGAGATGTGGGAATAGATTTCCCGTTTAGTGTTACATAAATTGATTCATTCTGTTTAGTTTTACCGAAGTAAAGTAAACCCGTCTTATCCGTGTTCAGCTTTAAAAAATTATCCCTTCGCCAATGCAGCATCTCGCTCACTGTCCGTGAACAGGCACCCGAGAGGTCCCCAACAGCAGGATCCACCAACACTACCGACGTGTCGTCAGCGTATTGACATACCATACCCCCAGAAAGCCCGCCCGAGAGCCCGTTCACGTAGAGCAAGAACAGCAAAGGTCCCAAAGTAGAACCCTGTTCCATCTTCTGAGCTGCTGAAAAATATGAACCGTCTTACACAGACTAATTGCTCTCTATTCTTGCAATCTCTGAATCAACAGTTGATGATCTATGGTGTCAAATGCTTTTGATAAGTCAAAATATAACCAGGCAACCATTTGATTTAGATCTATTTGATGAAAGATGTACCTAACTGTACTAAATATAGCCTGATCAGTAGATTTTTTAGGAACAAAACCGTACTGATGATAAACCAGAATTTGTTTGGTACTAATAAAATGAAAAATTCTTACCTATAACGCCTTTTCGAAAATTTTGGAAAAGACAGGCAATAATGAAACTGGTCTGTAGTTACCAACATCATAAGAGTCCCTTTTCTTATGTATTGGTAAAATATTTGCTTTTTTTAAATTGTCAGGAAAAACTCCAGAATTAAAACATTCATTAAGCAAATGGGACAGAGGCAGCGAATATTAACTACGATAAGAAGATTCACTCTCCACGTCAACGGTATGTCTCCTTCCCCGCGCGAAAACTAGCATGATACTGGCATGTGACCTTTGGACCCGGCGCACACTGGTCGAATTTCTAGGAAAGCTGGCCATAATAAGGTTTACCAGAAATAAGACATACAAGTTATTAAGTATTACACGGTTAATATATCGTGTTTTAGACAAATAATTGTTGAATTTTTGGCTCATCATCTATATTTATATATAGGGTGTATCAATTATCACTAACGGTAAAAATCATGTATAAAAATTATTTGTATGTTCTTAAACCGTTTAAAAAAATGATTTTGAAAATTAAGGGCTCCTTCGTTGTAAAAAGAGGGTTTTAAATTTTGAATTCGATGATCCAAATTTTGTTTTTGCAACGGTTAATTCAGGAGTCTCACGAGCAAAATGAATGTTAAGCGGACGACAGAAACGCGTTGATTAGGGCCTGCAATTTTGCCATACAAGTATTTCAGTTATCGCTATTTTTAAAAATTAATCTAATAGGGTCTAAATTAGTAAAAAATTTAGAAGCATCAGTGCATCTGTTGTTCAAAAACACTTGCTTATATTCTGACTCTCCCAAGGTAATATCAAAGCCATATTTACAAATTAAAACTAAATTATAAATTTTAACTGCTGATTCAGCCAAAGTATTTATTACCTGTTTTTATAATAACATCAGTCTTGCATCAGCAATAATGATTCTCCCCAAATTTCAGCTTCAGTTTCACTTACTACAATATTATGGGATTAGGGGTGGGCGAAAATAATCGATTATTCGATTCACTTTTAAGAAATTACCGATTAATCGACTTATCGATTAATATTTCAGAAAATATCGATTAATCAATTATTCAGTTATTTGCTAAAATATTAAGCGCTTAATCGATTATTCAATTTCTTGCCCACTCGTACCGACGATTTTACAACAGATATAGTTTTTAAAAATCCAATTTAATAATGCGTTGCGTTAAGGGTAATTTAAAAATGAAATAAAACCATTTTTAAAATACTTTCAGTACAACATATGAAGCAAAAAACAGATAAACGTAAATGCTCAAACAAGACAGCAGCAGGGAAAACTGTGCACGTTACAAATTTAGCCAATAAGGGACGCGCCATTTTCTGATAATCTGGCTTCAGTTGTTGCACAATTAGGTATAACACCAACACATAACCTCAACGGAGTGTTAGCACGTTAGCCATATAGTACAATCTTTATCTTTTTATTATGTATTTTGGTCAAGACTATATGATAAGAAGGATCACTCTCCGCGGCGGCATGTCAACGGTGTGTCTCCTTCCCCGCGCGAAAACTAGCAGAATATCGGCAGGCCATGATACAAATAAAACAATCATGTTGGCAGGCGACCTTTGACGCGGCGGCCATAGACCAGTTCATCCTTTTGTCAGTTTAATTTTCACGCATAAATTCTATAGTCGAGTCAATATTCGATATAAGATAATATAATATCGCTGTTTTTTAGTTGTGTTGTATTACAAAATAGGAATAAAATATACAGTAAAAATATTGTGCGAAACCTTTAACCAATTTTAAAATTACCCAAAACGCCAACATTTAATTGAATATTAAAAGATGGGGCAAATTCGAACAACATTTTCTTCTTGATGTCTTTTGTCAGAATATTTGTGTTCGGAAATATGGTGAAATCATTAACACAAAATCAAAATCTTTTAAATATTAGTTATTACACACCTTTAGTATTGTTATCAATAATAACTAATTAAAAAAATTAACAGATTTTTGAAACAGCCAGTTGAATACAAACTTTATCAAAATATTTATTTGGCGATAATAATAAAAAAAAACCATAACGTAAGTTTGACAGGGCGGCGCTGCAAACAATTCAAAAGATATCAATTGTGTTTTTAGAAAGCCAACTAGAGTATTAGAGTGCTATAAAAAATTTCGTCATAAATTTGATTAAATATACCGCAAACGAAAATATCGTTTATTGCCAGCTTTTATTTAAATTCAACCTGTGTGCGGCGAAGTTCGCCGATCTTTACCAGGCAACGAAGGAAATAAACGACGATTCCTTTGTAGCGCTTTCTGGCCATTGAGTGGGCCTTCTTATCGTAGTTAATATTCGCTGACAGGGGCATGCTTATCGAGTCAACCACATACTTTATAATTTTTACAGGGATTTCATCAAGTCCTGCTGAGAATTTGTTTGGTAGGTCCATTATTTATCTGAAGACTTCTTGATCAGTAACAGGATTCAAAAAGATGGTTGGATAATGGCAATCTTCACCAATTGAGATTTTATTGTGAGATTGAAAAGTATGTTTAAATTGCTTGCTAAAGAGTTCTGCAATATCCCTTGGATCATCAATTATTACATTGTCCCCCCTTAATGCTAGGTTTTGATTGGCTTTTATTTTATTTGTGAGTTTGTTAAAAATACCCCAAGCTGATTTAGATTTACTATTAGACTTAACTATATTATTATCGTTAATTGATTTATTCTAATTTAAAAGGTAAGAACGGTATTGTTTCCTTTCCTGTTTATAAAATTGGTACACTTGATCGCTATTGGTTTTTTTTTGTACCAAACATAAAGATCACTTAATGTACCTACCATAGTCTTTTATCTCTGGACTTGCCCATTTACCAGCTTCTACCTTCTTTCTGGAATTTTGCATTGGAAAAGCCGTGTCAAACCAGTAATAAAATATTTGGTAAAAACACTCATACTTTTCATGCTGACAGATTCATACACCGCTTGCCATGACTCATTCATAAGGTACTTAATGAAATTAACAATATTTTGGTCTGTAAAATGACGGTTTTTTATGAAAAAGGGTCTGGGATCGGTCTTCGGAACCATTACTTTAAGAATTTGATCATAGTGGTCAGATATACCTGACTGGTATATTATGAAGTCAATAATTTCAGTATTAATATTAGTAAAAATGTTATCAATGCGTGTGGCAGATACAGGAGTAACCCTAATCATTTCCGTGACATGGGGGCTAAGCCCATAAGAATTTAAAAGTTGTGTCACCGAAAAAGCATACTCACCGTCCATAGCAAAATCCATATTAGAGTCGTCACAGACAATCGCATACTCATCCACTGAACAAGCATTATAAAGTATTTCGCTTAATCCAGAGAGGAAAACACTCAAGTTTCCATTAGGTGATCTATATATACAAATAATTATAAATCTTTTTTTTACCGGCTGTTATCTCAGAGATGCAAAATTCAAAATCTTTTTCTAGTGGATGTATTTCATAATTTTTTTGTCTTATGTTAGTGTTAGTGTAGCGGGATAATATCGCTGTACCCCCTCCTCGAGCATCAGTTCTTGTTGAGTAATTAAGAAGAGCAAAGTCATCGAAATGAACTTTCTCGATGTCTGTTCCCTGTAACCAATGTTCGGTAACACAGAAAACATCTGGCTTTACTTCCGACAGTAGTACTTGCAAGTCAAGAATTTTGTTATTTATGCTTTGTGCGTTAAGATGCAGCAAGTTAAAGGAAACTACCTTATCTGAATTGTATCTATGGTTATGCTAGTTTGACTCTTCTACGGCAGTTTCGTTTTGAAGAGGCACTATATTTTCGTCATGGTTAACTTTTTTTACTGGATCTATACCTGGTTCTTTTCTAATGAGAAATGTTTACCTAGTGCAAAATTAAATCTTTGGAATGTCACTCCACTTGGCCAGAAACCTTCCTGATAAACAGCATCCTTATGTTGCAGCCCCACCCCGACCATAAAGCAGTTCTCTGTAGGGCTATGGTTTTTAACCTGACACATTTTTATCTCAATTCCATTTTCTTCTGCGTTGGCATGTTTTGCAATATATGCTTTTACCACACTCTCAGCAATATTCTTTTTGACTTTTGAAATGAAGACCCATATCTTTTTTTCCCTAATCAGGGAATCAAAATCGCCGAAATCTTCTCGGGAACCAATTTTACGATGAACGTTTTTTTTTTCGTTGGTTATGTTTGTTATTATTGCAGAAGAGCGATCTCATTAATTTTTCTGAAAGGTTGAGCTAGCTGACTCGATTTTTCATTTGACTTCTTTATCTGGGTCAAGATATTCTGTAATATAGCAATCCAAACATCTGGATTTGAAATAAGGAACCCTTTCAATGTCTTGACCATTTATTTGCAATGCAGCATCATTATATGGCTGACGGCTGAAAACCATAAATTTGGTTTTAGTGACATTTACATTTAGTCCCATTTCCTGTCCCATCATGTTGACTAAGTCTAAAAGACGTTGGAGGCCCTGAAGATCATCACATATGGTTGCGGTATCATTGATCAGTTCGTCGTTAATCTTAACTCCAAATTCCTGGTCATGCAACCAACGCCCGTTTAAATATTTTATCAGAATAAAGGTTGAACAACAGTAGAGACAGTACAGGTCCTTGTCTCACGCCTCGCTGAATCTGGCATTCGTCGGTTAGTTCTCAATTAACTCATCATAAAAAAACCTTTGACCGTTCATACTACCGCCTCAGAAAATTACCCTAAAATCAGGAATAGACTAGAACTTAATAATCGGTCTGCATGATATGCCTATCCAGACATTTTAAAAGCACCTTTCAAGTGTAAAGCAGATTGAGCCTAATCTACTACAGATTTGTTGCACTTGCATCTTCCAACCCAAACGTGGAAATCCATTATCGGCTAATGTGACCTCCTAGGAAAGCAGTTCCACGCTCTCCGGGAGTACTTATTGTTTCATGCGAAAACATAATATGTTATGTAGCTAGCCATTTCGGCGTTCAGCTTCAATTTATTACCAGAGAACCACGCGATAGGAGCCCTGATATACTATCCGCTCTTTTAAAAGATATTAGTCAAAGGTGTTTCAAGAACCAAGCGGTTAATATTATCACCATGGTTGCAGCCCTATAATTACCTTGTGGAATGAATATCTGTGGTTAGTCTCACTAGCACGAAATGTACAGTGACGGAAATAAAATTTCGTACACTTATTTTTTCCCAATGTGAAGCTGGCTTTTGTATACCTAGATCACCTGGAAATACACTTCACTTTTTGACAAATTGTTATCGGTGTCATCAGATTTGAAAATTATATTATTTCATTTTAACAAAGTTTGTGAACATGAATCAACTCGAGAAGGCAAAATTAATTGCTTTATTCAAAGAAGATGATTCTCTACGAAGAATATCTGAGCAAGTTGGGAAACCTAGAAGCACTATACAAAGCCTCATAACTAAATGGATCATTGGATAGAAGGGCTGGAAGTGGCAGAAAAAAAATCAAGTGAAAATCAAGATAATGATCTAATAGATTATTTGCGAAACAATCAATTTCAGACAGCAGTAGAAGCACACAACTAAACTAATTTTCGTGGGACAGTAAGAACGGTAAGAAATCGTATAAAGAAAAATTCGGAACTGACAAACCTGGTAGCTGCTAAAACGCCATTTTTGACCGATATGAATAAAGGGCAAATAATAGGGTTTGCGATGGAAAATTTACCGCAAGGTATGGACTTTTGGACTAAGGTAGTATTTACCGATGAGAGCATTTTTCAGTCTTACTATAGCGGCAGATTAGAGTATACAGGCCGCCAAATACACGGTATGAAGAAATATATACCCAACATGTTAAAACAGGTGGAGGATTTTCTGTTAATGTATGGGGGTATATGACTTCCAGAGGGCTAGGAATATATCACCATATTCGAGGAAGATTTAACACTCAAATTTATATACACATTCTTCAAAATATTATGTTGTCGTCGGTAAACAATATATTTCAACAAGAATTATACAAGCATTATAATTGCCTCGTCCATACAGCAAGGAGAGTTTTGAACTGGATACGGGAAAATAACATTTCATTGCTACCTTGGCCCTCAAGGAGAGCTGATATCAATCCAATTGAAAACGTTTGGGGATATGTCGTGAAAGAAATCAACAAAAAGAATGATTTCCATCCAGAAAACAGTCATGATTTGTGGAATAAAATTGGAGAAACCTGAAATAATGACAATGTTCATCATGCCCAAATGCTGGTAGCATCAATGCTTAGACGTTTAAACCTATTGGTGGAAAAAATGGATTCGTTTTAAAATATTGAGCCAATGTTTTTTTTTTATTATTTGGATAATGATGTATTATAATTAATTTTGAAGTCGTATCTTATTGTATATCAATATCCTGTTTTTCCTTGAAAATTTTCTTCTATCACTTCCAGCTGTTCTATCCAATGATCCTGTATTTTCACTTAGTTTTGAGATCTTGTATAGTGCTTTTTAGTTTTTCAACTCCCTCAACTACCATTTGTATAGGAATACTTTCTTCGAATAAATAATTTTATATTATAACCTTTTTTCTGTTATTACTGAAGTAAGAAACGCAAGGTATAAAGGTGAGATAAAGGTAAAAAGCCCAGTTTACCAAAATATTCAAAAATGACATAAAATGTTAACCTCAGTATACGAAATTTTTTTTCCGTCACTGTACTTGTGATAATTATTCGTAATGAATCATTATGAGTGATCAATGCAGTCACAAGCTTTGTATAGATCGAGGAAGGCTCGCATGCTCAATTATTTCTTTTAAACGCAGATACCACGCCCTCCATGAAGTTATACATTGCAGGTATATAGTCGCGAATGCAAGGTAATTTCAAAGGCTTGAAAAAGGCTGGCAATCAACTTCTAGACTTAAAATTCTCCTGCAGAGAATGGTTTTAGTTTTTTTTATATTGACGGAAAAAAGCCATACTTAAATGAGTCATTAAGAACAACATACTCGCAGTATAATAATATCTATATTTGATGTAGGGATTATTGGATAGATTTCTTACATTCATAACAGGTACATTTGCGATATATTGATTTCAGGAATTACCAACATTCACAGGATCATGAGGAATCATCGCTTCATTTCTACTTCCTCCTTATTTAATTTACAAGCTGCTACACATGCTGGTAACTTAACATTGAAAATGTTTCTGTTATCCTAGTATAGGGCCTCAAATCGTGAAAAAGTGCATGCTACATTTGCCACACATGACGTCATACGCGTGAGAGATCGTGTTAGTTTGTTTATTTAAACTTAAATTTGATTATAACGTATCGGAATAGGTTCAAATAACTAAAGTAAATTGGAACTAACTGAAACTAACCGAAAGTTTATTGAACGACTAACCAAAAGTAACTAAAAGCACCAAAACGGGCTAAAACGTATCGATATAGATTAAAATTATTGAAGTAAGTTAAATCTAACCCAAATTAACCGAATTTTGGTGACTAACCAATAACATTAAAATTGCTTATAACGTATCGGAAACGGTTCAAATGATTAAAATAAAATGGAACTAACTGGAAGTAACCGAAAGATGAATGAATGACTAGTCATAACAAACCAAAAGTAACTAAAAGCACCAAAGCGGGCTATCGAAATAAATTCAAAATATTTAAGTTAAAACTAACCCTAAATTAACCAAATTTTGGAGACTAACCAAATACATTAAAATTAATTATAACGTACCGTTCAAATGATTGAAATATCTTAAAACTAACTGAACTTCACCGGAAGTTGAATGAACGGCTACCCAAAACTAACCAATAGTAACTAAAATCATCAAAAGGTGCTAAAACGCATCAAAATAGATTTAAAATATTGAAGTAAGTTAAAACTGACCCAAAGTAACCGAATTTTGATGACTTACCAAAAATAACCAAAAGCACTAAAATTGGTTGTAACGTATCGGAACCTGTTCAAATGATTAAAATAAATTAAATCTAACAGAAATTTACCGAAAGTTTATTGAACGACTAATAAAAACTAACCAAAGGTAACCAAAGGCACCAAAAAGGGCTAAAACATATCGAAACATTAAAAATAGTAAGTTGAAACGAATTTAAATTTACCGAATTTTGGCGACTAACTAAAGTTAACCAAAAACATTAAAATTGATTATAACGTATCGGATCCGGTTCAAATGACTACAATAAATTAAAACTAACTAAACCAAACCAAAAGCTGATTGAATGTTTAGCCAAAACTACTGTAATGTAAGTATCATCACTTATTTGAGTGAATGTCAGAAAAATAAAATTCAAAGCATCGATCATAAAAAATTCAAAGTCCTTCGCAAAGATGCAACCGGGGAGACATTGAAAATGATGAATAAAAACGCAAAAATTTGATTTGTGTTGAAATTGAAATAGTTTCTAAAAGCAGTGTTTAAAAAAGTAAAAATATAAACACGAGTGTTTATAATATAATATGGGTCATTTCACATTAAAGCGACATACGCATGTCTTCTTAATTTCTTCAAACAAATAATAATTTTATATCTCCAAAATTATATCAACTACGAGCAATGCTTGATATCTTTTAGGAACAATAATTCTTGTTTCGAACGAAGCAAGATTATTTTGAAAGAAAGTCGCTCAAACCATAAAATTGTAATTACCCTGGCCTGTCCGCAAGCCATTCATATCTCTTGAAAACTGTCATAGTATGACAATTTAGTAAAACTATCTAATCAACAAAATAATACAGTTTTATCCAAGTATTTTCCATGTACCAAGGCCTCAGAAGGCGCAAAAAAATTATTAATTTCAAAAATATACGAAATATTTAAGTTGTCCTCAATGTATTGTGTAATTCCCCTGTGAAATCAAATTTAATAATTTTACAAGCGAATTTTCATACTTTATTAGATTCCACGATACTTTTGGCAACAATGCAATATGATGTTGTTGCTATGCCAAATGGAATTTAACGGTTAAACATAAATCAGTAGCCGCGTGGCTTTCGAGTTGCAATGTCGATTCGGTGCCAGTCACTTTGTAATTCCACTGTGTCATCATATTTTCTTTGAAAATGTAAGTAAAATGTTATTACTAGCTAATAAGTATCTTCTAGAATGATGTAGGATACATTGAAGAAGTATCTATATTTTCCATTATATGTTTAAAAAAATATAAGGAATTTCTTGGAAATCTGTAATTCCCCTGGCGTAATCCCCCTGTTGAATTTTACGACAGGGGAATTACGTCTTTAACAGGGGAACTACATTACATAGTAAGTGTATACAAAATATGTTATTTTGATTGCAGATTTGTGTAACAATGGCTAAACAACCAAAAAAGAGCAGAGAAGAAATATTAGAAAAGAAAAGAATAGCGGAAAGGGCTAGGTATCAGAGAATAAAAAACGATAGGCAAAAGTATGCTGAACAAAAGGAGAAAGAAAAATTAAAATATCTGAAGAAAAAGGCCCAGGGAAAAGTGAAGGCAGCAAAAGATATGACTCCTAGGGAAAATCGAGAGGCTAGAAAACGCTGGAGAAAGAATATCAAGGCTTTCCGAGCAAGGCAATCCAATCTCAAAAAAGAAACTTTACGATTTATGAGAGAAAACTCGTCAACCTCTACAGATGCTGATGAAAATTCAAACGCTTTAGACAACGAGATGGTGGATCAAAGAAAAATAGTTGCCAGGAAAAGGGCAGAAGCCATAAGAAAGAGGAGAAATAAAGAAATAAGGGAAAAAGATGTACAAATAAAGCTCCTCAAAATGAAAGTAGAAAAATACAGGAAAAGGCTAAAGCGCGCAAGAAAAAATCATCAATTAAAAAACCCGATAACTCCCAATACGAAAGTTTGCACAAATGTTGAACAACTTCTAGTCAATCCAACTGAAGAGGCTAAGAAGCAAGTTACAAAAAAGTTATTGTTTGGTGAAGTAATCAGGCAACAATTACAAGAAAATTATTCCTCACTGAACACCTCAAATGAAAAAATTACGTTTACGAAAGCAGTCACGGGACCAATAGTTCGCAAGTACAATGTTTGGAAAGACATTGAATGTATTACCCCAAGAAGACTGAGAACTGCTGTAAGTTCATCAGATTCGTTTATGCATTCAAGAGAAAGACTGAGAAATAATAGTACGTTTGGTAAAATCAAGAAGACTGTTGTTAGTTTTTTAGAAGAAGACTGTAATTCTCGTCTATGTCCGGGCAAGAAGGATTTCGTCACAAAAAATAAGGTTAAAAAACAGAAACGTTTACTTATAGACACGCTAAAAAACTTACACAAGAAATTTGTATTAAACCATCCCGAATTGAAATTGGGATACACACTATTTTGTAAAATGCGTCCATTTTGGATAATGCATACCAAAGTTTCTGATCGTGACACTTGTCTTTGCATATCTCACAGCAGCTTCGAATTTGTTTTGAAGTCGCTTTATAGCTTCAACATTATAGCTGTACGAACTCATCAACAGTTTTTGCTAAGCATATGTTACGATCGTTACAATGAAGAATGTCTTTCTAGGAAATGCTTTATCTGTATTTCTAAAAGAGTTCATTACAAAGAATTTGATAATTCTAAATTAATCACTCTGAAACAATGGACTATTGTTTCGGAAACCATAATTGATGGGAAGACGGAAAAGTCTCGTAAAATTAGAAAATATATGAAAAAAACAACCAGAGTACCTCCTAGAGATGTAGTACTTCTTCTAGAAACATCGCTATGCTCATTTTTGAATCATCAGTTAAATATTGTTCATCAATACAATAATTTCAAGTTGCTTAAAGATCAGTTGTCCCAGCATGAGTGCATTATCCATATGGATTTTAGTGAAAACTACAACACTAAGCTAGGTGAAGAGATTCAAGCGTTTCACTTCGGTGGTTCTAGAACCCAAATAACTCTACACACTGTTGTAGTTTACACTCGCAACGCTGATAACAATATGTCTACATCTTGTCATTGTTCATTTTCTAACAATTTAAGTCACGGACCCGCTGCCATTTGAGCGCACCTGAAGCCTATTCTTGATTTATTACCGGAGAAAGTTACGGATATTCATTTTTTAAGTGACGGTCCTGTTACACAGTATCGTAACAAAACTATGTTGTTTATGTTGGCAACTCAGCTAGCTTTATTTTTTCCAAATGTAGCACGCTTTTCATGGAATTTCCACGAAGCCGGCCATGGCAAAGGTGCGCCCGATGGAGTAGGTGCCGTTTGCAAAAGAACGGCAGATAGGTGTGTTTCAATGGGTAAAGACGTTACTTCCTTAGATGTTTTAGTTAAAATTATTCAGGAAAATTGTCCATCTATTAAGACCCACATTATAAACAACAATGATATTGAAAACATGTTTGATATTATAAATCAAAATTAAACAAAAATTATACCATTTGTGGGGACTCTAAGGGTTCATCAAGTTTATGGAAATACCAAAGTTCCTGATAAAATTGTATTAAAGTATCTTAGTTGTTTTTGCACGAAAGAAGGCTGCTATCATTACAAGTTAGGTGAATTGCATTATTCTAATTTAAAACAAAAAAAACGTGTTTTGTTAATTGAAGAAGTGTACTCAGAGTCTGATTCAGAAGAAAAGGAGTTAGTAAAACCTGCAAGTACTGCTCAAAATCAAACTGCTGGCTTCGAATTATCTGGAGTGGCTGGATGCTCTGGTGCTGGACCTCCTCGGTACATGCCTGGTGATTATATACTAGTTAAATTATGCTCGAAAAAAAATACCTATAAATATGCCGCAATCTGTTTGGACGAAGTAGAGGAAGAAAAAGGAGAAATGAAAGTTACGTTTCTTAAATTATGTAGTGAGGATGGCACAGTATTCAAGGTGAATGATAAAGATGTTTCTTATGTACCACTGGAACACATCATTGACAGGTTACCAATACCAAGTATTATGTTAAAAGGAGATCGATGTTTTTATAAATTTTCAAAGCCAATTGATGTGTTTGAGCAGTAAATTGTTTTTCTAGCTTTTTATAAAGAAATCGCTTTTTCAGTTTTTATTCTTATATTTTTTGAAGAACTAATTTGAAGAATATATTTTGTCCGTTGTTGTAGGTACATTATACAACAAAGTTATTTTTTAAATTGTTTTTTGTGATTGATGTTTTATTTTGTTATGGAGCTAATTTAAGACTGAACGCCCATTGTTTTTTTTACTAAGGTCTTAAATTTACTGATGAATCTCAGATATTTTTTAACTTTTTTTGAGGTTGTAGAGTTTAAGTTTTAATTTTTGTTAACTTTAATACTTATTTTTGAATGTTCCTGTTCGTTACAGAGTTAGTTAGCGGATTGTTAGTTGAATAAAAGAGATTATTATACTTTTGTATGCATCCAGTTGGTTTTAATATTTACGAATGTCATTACCCTGTCACAAAAAAATAATTTCCCTGGTAGGTGTAATTACCCTGGATGTTGTATTTCCCCTGGAAGGTAAAAATTTGGAAAAAGACTAGAAATTTGTCTGGCCCTTCGGGCAGCCAACTTTACATGAAGTATTAACGCAATTAAAAATGTTAATTTATATCTGGAACGAATTTCATGCTGTTGCCACTTTCATTCTATACATGGTCGCCTTAATGTGAAATGACCCATATATAATTAAAGAAATGCATTTTTAACAATAATATTAAACATTATCCTAATTAAAACAAAAATAAATAAAAAAAGGCGTAGATATGAAGACTTAAAAATTACCCTTTACTTTTAGATAGGAAAATCGATGAATATATAATTGGCGCTTTTGGTTATTTTTAGTTACTTTTGGTTAGTCGTTCAATCAACATTCCGTTAGTTTCAGTAAGTTCCAATTTATTTTAGTCACCTGAACCGACTCCGATACTTGATAATCAATTTTAATCTTTTTGGTTAGTTTTGGTTAGTCGCAAAAATTCGGTTCGTTTTGATTAGTTTTAACTTATTTTAATTTTTTCAACCTATTCCGATACGTTTTAGCCCGTTTTGGTGTTTTTGATTACTTGTGATTAGTTTTGGTTAGTCATTCAATCAACTTTCGGTTAGCTTTAGTTAGGTTTAAATTATTTTTGTAATTTGAACCGGTTCCGATGCGTTATAATTTTAATGTGTTTAATTTTAGTTAGTCGGCAAAATTCGGTTAATTCAATTTCGTTACAATTTACCTTAATATTTTAAATCTGTTCCGATATGTTTTAGCCATTTTGGAGCTTTGGATACTTTTGGATAGTTTTGTTTAGTCATTCACTCAACTTTCGGCTTGTTTCAGTTAGTTTTAATTAATTTTACTCATTTGAACCGGTTCCGATACGTTATAACCGATTTTAGTGCTTTTGGTTATTTTTGGTTATTCCCTAGAATAAGGTTAATTTGAATTAGTTTTCACTTCAACATTTTTGATCTATTTCGGTACGTTCTAGCCGGTTTTGTTACTTTTGGTTAGTTATTCAATCAATTTTCGGTTGCTTTCAGTGAGTTCCGATTTATTTGAGCTATTTAAACCGGTTCCGATAGGTTATAATCAATTTAAACGTGTTTGGCTCATTTTAGTTAGTCGCCAAAATTCGATTAATTTGGATTAGTTACTTATCTTAATATTCTTAATCTGTTCCGATACGTTTTAGCCCTTTTTAGTGTTTTTTGTTATTTTTTATTAGTTTTCGCTAAGCATTCAATCAGCTTTTGCTTAGGTTTAGTTAGTTTTAATTTATTTTAGTCATTTGAACCGGAGCCGATACGTTATAACCAATTTTAATGTTTTTGGTTAACTTTATTTAGTCGCCAAATTCGGCTGATTTAAGTTACTTTCAACTTACCTTACAAGTTTTAATCTGTTCCGATATGTTTTACACTTTTTGGTGCAATTGGTTACTTTTGGTTAGTAGTCCAATCAACTTTCGGTTAATTTCAGTTAGTTCATGTTTATTTGCTAGTTTGGTAACTCCCCCAAGAGAGATTATCAGTGATTGGACGATGACATAAATTATAATGCAGCGTTGATCTCCTCTTATCCTCACCGACCTGAATAGTAGCGGCAGCGCCGAGTGTTCAAAACATAGTTCACTGTGATTCCTGTTGATTAAGTATCTTCACACATTGCTTTATCCATCGTTGATAGGTGCAAACTTTAACAACATCCCGCTTTTTCAGGATACTTGGTCTTTTGACTTGCTGAACACTAGGCCTAAATTTTGAAATAATCAACTAGGCCATGCTATCCGTGACGGATAGGTTTGCTTCGCTTTCGTGTATGCCCTTTATAAGCAAGTTACTGGCAATATTTTGCGTCTTTGGAATTCGAATCAGTTTCTAAGATTTTCCATATCGTTAAAATTTTCGTTGTCAACCTTGACATCGTCAGTTTTCTCTTTTGTTAAAAGCATCATTTTCATGACGGGCAGCTCCGGAGGCTCTTTGGTTGTAACTATCTTTCCTTCTTTCTGCTTTATATCCTATTTAGATTGATCTGGTACCGTTTAGATATTTTCTTGCAGCAGGGCATTGTCTTTTGAATTCGATTATAATTTTTTGAGAAGTTTAACTGATCGCAAGTTTTTCTCCTGGTCTAACGTCAATGTCACACCTGCTAATTGTATTCCTGACTAACAACCACCATTTTGCAATAACTAGTCAGGTATTTTATTATAATTTTACCGATTCTTGCTAGGCAGCGTAATATTTCTTTCCTAACATTTTTATTTTTAGCTTTTTAGGTAATATAACCCTCCATTAGGCAAGTGGTTATAAAATAACTTAAAACAAGACTGTTCCTTCTTTAGCTTGATGTTATCAATACACAAAAAAAAATTACTGCAAGAGTACTTTAATTAAAAATTTACTGCCAATAAGAAATATCATACCAAGAAGTAGTAGTTTATTTTTATGAAGTGCGTCTTATCTGATCAATAATTGATCGGAAGCCGATCGGCATGATAAACATATATTTTAACACGAACAAAAATCAATTAAAAAAATAAAAGACGAATAAGATTGCCCTGGATCAATTATTGTACGAAAATTAATATTCGATAAGTGATCGGAGATATCGATTTTATTTTGATATATATCCTTACCTAGTTAATTAGCTTTTTTGTATCGAGTTTCACTAAGATAGTGTTTATTTAGTTATAAATTAGTTATTATCTAGTTTGCTACTGTCGACATCAGAGTGAGCATACAATAATACATACTCTTTTAAATTAGACCTATAATCGAAGATTTAAACTTGAGATAAAATTCTATAAATGAAACGATGGAATGCGTATCTTGCTTTCAGATTAATAAGTTTTTAATGATTGAATTGAAATGAGCTATAGAATAAACATATTCTTCTCGGACTTGAGATGCATTGTTATCTTATGTCACAGGATTGATTTTGTTTGTCGGTTCGGTTTTGTTTAAATATCTACAAGTAATTTCCACATAGTTTGTATGGCTTCCTATCGCAATATTATGAATAAATACAATAAAAATTAAACCTATTCGATTTGGGTTCTACTACTCTTACCTATTAACAATATTCAACCGTGAACATAATAAACATGTGTGGCTTTTCTCGTACTTAAAAAAATGGGACCTAGCCGTCTTGTCTATTTTTTCCGTAGAATCTGAAAAAAACACTTAGGAAAATGATTTGAAGTGAAACAAAAGAGATACGACATAGAATTAACATTTTCTTAATGGGGCACCTTATTTTTTGGCTCGTTTTTGATTTTTGATGCGTGTAAACTTCTTTAGCGTCGTTAGCCGGCTGAGAATGGGAGTGATTTGAAAGTCGATAAAACGAAGACGAGAAGCAACTTGATGAAATGGAAAACAGGAAACGAAAAAGCGACACCAATAAAATATATAGATCTATAGGATGTAGCCTGCGAGAGAATGAGATAGATAGTTATCCCTTCGTTACATGTTTGCCAAGAATGAAAGGTAAAAAGTAGTTGTCGTTTGATCACTGAAGCTAAGCAACGTCGGGCATGATTAGTGCTTGGATGGGTGATTGCTTGGTTTAGTTTTTTGATGGTTTCACTTCTGCTGCGTCCGACCGGTTTTTAATTTTATATTGTTTTGAATATCCCTCTGCTGAAGTTTTCACTTCTGTAGTGCAGTTTTAAGCACACCTTTTTTCTATACGTTTCAATAAAAGGGATTTCGTATTTTTTTTAGTAACAACATAATTAATTTATTTCACATAAGAAATTTAAATTAGTAAATGGAAAAAGTATCAATATACCTGAAATGTCAAAGCACAAAAGATTAATATTCTGTTAAAGTCTAGGGCTTACTACTTTTATTATATATTCGTAAAAGTGAGGCATATTTAATATTAAATAATGGAGCAATCGTAATAATTTTAATGTACAATGCCGTAATATAAAATTTATCCGATTAATTTCATAGATAAGCTTATTTCTCAATTCGTCAATGTTCCTGCTTCTCTGACGATATACTACAAATTCCAAATGTCCCCATAAAAACATGTCCATTATTGTGATATCGGGGCTATTTGGGAACCATCTGATAGTTCCATTGCAGCCAATCCACTGGTGTAAGAAACTGGCAGTGGTAGTTCATCCAGAAGGTTTTCAGTTTCATCTTAAAGCAGTTGTAGATATTTTTGGCCGGTTAAACCATTGAAAGAATAGGCCCAAACATCGTATTATTGATAATACCACACCAGGCATGAACCGATGCTCCTTGATCTTTTATGGCTTCATACCCTCTGGAGGGGAGACAAATTGAAAACGAAGTTCTTTCTGTGCTGCCTTCAGTTGTTGAACTGAATTTATACCGTTTCAAAATTCTTTGGATGTTATCATAACTAATTGTTCGCCTTCTTCGATTATATATATCGGATATCTTGGCAGGCTTCTGCAATTGAATTCCTTGGATCATTTCTAAAATAATTTAGCACTGCGGGATCACACCATGGTTCTTGCAACGATGCGTCATAATTTCATGGAATAAGCGCTTTAGATTTAAAATTGTGCTCAATAGAACTAGTGTGTACGGCAAAATCAACATTAATTGCTAGACTTTGTCAGAGTATATAGCTTTTGTGTTTTGGAATTTCAGATATGTATGGTTACCTTTTTCTATTTATTTAAATCGTATATTTCATATATGAATTAAATTAATTCTGTTGTTACTAAAAATTAATACGAAATCGTTTGTAGTGAAACCTATCAAAAAATGAGACCCTTTTAAAAATGAAACAATAATAAATAAGATGGCCCATGTTGATGAAATGCATTGATATAATAGCACAGGATTTGTCATTTTTCAAAGTTAGTTTTAAAGAAAAAGGTAAAAATCTGGTTTATTGAAAAACTATAATGAACTGACTATCCAATAAAAGAGTCATATTAAAGGTAATACATTTGAAAACACACAAGTCTTGATTTTTAAAGAAATTTTCGATCATCTTTATTTGTTTTTATCCGATATCACGTTATAATGGTTCAGAAAATGTGCTTCAAATTTGGTAATAGAGTTTTTTCTAGGTCAAAAATAAAAGCGCTAGGGATGTTCCAAAATATATGGAAAAATCCTATATAACAATAAATTATAATACAAATAAAGTTTTGCAGACAAAGCATAATTACATGATAATTTAAACAATAGTAATAAAACGTAAATAAAAATAAAATCAAGAAAATCTAAAAGAGAAAGAGAGTGTATTAAAATAACCAATAAAAGAACAAAAAAATATTAATAAAAATATAGACTAAAATCACTATTAAAAACGCGTTAACAAAAAAGTCGTCTAAACCAGAATAAGTCTTAACAAACAGAACACCTCTGGATAATTTCTTAAAAATTCTAACGGTAGGTGACTAGCTTATTTCCAGTGGAAGATGAATAAACAATTTTATCCCATTTTCACGTTTAAAAATAACATTAATCAACCTATAACAATAAAGCTAAGTAGACGAATATTAACTTAAGGACTTAAAACATTTTTAACTCACTCTCAGGATTTTAAGTCACACTATTCAAATAAAGAGATGCTTCAATATACATCATCTTGACGTATTTTCCTATTTCTATTGACACTTGCAAACAACTAGTGATAGCCTAGCAATAAGCAAACATCAATAATAGCCTTAACAATCGCACTTTCATATGCTTCTAAGTAAATTAATTTCAAATTTTGATTCCCTATATTATTGTATTTTCTGAATTGCCCTCAAAATGCTATAATATTTTATATATATCATGTGAGTTAAATATTTATTTATTCGAAGAAATTAATCAATCCACTTAGTCTATAAATAACTATTATACCATCGTATTATATAGACTTTTTTTTTAAAAGTCAAAATTTTTTTAGTTATAAATAGAAACTTACAGGAGTCTCTGGTTTTTGCCCTGCAAATATATCCAACTACGAATTTCTGATTAACAAAATAAATAAACTGCTCGTGGAATTA